>OX424574.1:112589303-112621803 GCA_949152435.1 Gastracanthus pulcherrimus
GTGTCAAAATTAATATCGATTTAAATTCACATTTATTCGAATTATAACATTGTTTTTCCAGGTTTACGTAGATTATCCAGCGAATTTTACCTTAAATAAATCTCTCTGATTATTAATCAACAATTATTTATTTGTGGACCGTGACTCCTTTTCTTAACAACCTCTGGTCCTTTATTTTATTTTTCTCGATAATTAATTACTTGCTTTGCCGTATGGTCGAATAACGCCTTATATGGTTAAATCATTACGTAAGTAATATAAAAAAATAAATATCGTTATTTTTTAACAAATCCCACATGTTTCAATCCACTCTAATTAGAGTGATTATTTCACTCCAACGGGTTTAGCATGCATTTAAATCGTTCATATGTATCATTTTTACCCAGATTTATAAGAAATAAAACATAAAAAATACTGATATACATTATTTCATTAATCTTCAAATACCTTTTCAATCAATATTTCGAATATCAATGGAAAAGTTATAAAAAAACAACAGAAATATCATCGTTTATAAGTAATTTTATACTCTTTCAAATGCAAAATGAAGCGATCATAGATCCCCCCTTGGCTCAGTGGGTAAGATGCTTGCCTACCGATTCAAAACGCTCAAGCAGTCGAGTTCTTCGTCGGGCAAGATCTCCGATTACGCCTTGTGCTTTGATGCAGGATGTATGCGATCATATAGTCTCCTCAAAAGTATCCGAGACGCTAGTAAACAGGTGATGGGTTTCGCTCGACCGACATCGCACAACATAACAAACAAGTATATAAAATACAAATGTAAAATGCAAAATCACATATGTATTATGACATACCGGAGTCCCAAAAAAGAACAGACACATGGCCATTAAATACAAAGAAAGAAAGAATTAAACAATCATATTATTTCTAAAATACAAAAATAATTGACATCATCGATTTCAGAATATCGTAATATATCGTAAAATAAAGAAATCATTGTAAAACAAAAACGGATCAATGAATCTCAAAATTTCTTTTCAATTCAGAGTCTTCATTAAAAAACGAAAGAAATGAGCCCTGGTTTGAAAAATATAACGGCGCCGTTCTCGAGATATAAACGATTAAAAAAATGTTTAAAAAACATAACCTCAAATAACTCTTAATGTAAAGGTCGTTATAATATAGGCTTCTAATAGACTCAAGAGATAGTAAAAATCTACCTTTTTGGAAATTTTTAGAAGAAATAATGACGTTTTTTTGAGATGATAGAAGCAGACTTAAAAGTGCAAACAGATCTAGATATGGAGATCTCTATCTCCGAAAAAATTAACAACCAAGTCGTGTTGCGGGCGACGGCCTTGGGCCCCCAGGGGAACGAGGTTCGGTGTATCCCAACCACACTTGGACAAGAGGGCCGCCTCGGCAAACCCAAACAGATCGGGAAGTAATCCTAAAGCTAACGCTGCAGGAACGGGTACCGAGCCGAGGGAGACTAAAAGACTCAGCGAGGGGGGCTAAAAGACGCCTGGCTAAGGAGAGAATCGCTGCGGCTTCTGCCGCTCAGCAAACGCCTTCGGGGGTCTCCAAGAGGAAGAAATACCACAAGGACACTCCGCCGGAGGGGGAGTCTGAGAGGCAGAAGAAGCAGAGGAGCGGATCCACAGCCAGGCAGTCTAACTCCCTTAAAACAGGCCTAACGATGGCTCAAACGGCAAATCCGCTGACAATGATAGTCGTAGAGACAGGCTACCATGAAGTCGCCATAAAGCCTGAACAGTTGGAAGACTTTAGGGATGCTGTGGCCGATGAAATCGATATGATTCCTCGGGCACAGTTGCCGAAAATCTTGACAACCTTTGTCAGGGAGGCGCCATAATCATAATCCCCATGGACCAATCCGCAAAGGATTGGCTAAGTGGGGTAATCCCTGGATTCGCGCCATGTTAGGGTGCGAACCTCAAGGTAGGGGGGGGCGGGGGCGGTGGAATTGACCCAGAAGACTGTCAAGGCCATGACATGGATACCTGGAAAATTCAGGAAGCCAGAAGTCGTCCTTGACAGACTTCAGGGTTACAATCCCACCATAAACACGGCGTGCTGGCGAATAGTGCGACACGACAGCACGGAGAAAGAAAAAGAGGGGGAGGAGGGGAAAAATGAGACTGGCTGAAGAACTCTGCTGGTCGTGCAGATCCCCGAATCTCAGGCGAGGGTGCTGGAGTACCTCAAAGATCGGCTCTTCTACGATCTCGGACAGAACACGAGTAAGTATTTAAGCAGGATGTCACAATCAATAATGGCTACCTGCTAAATCAAATTTATTCAGATTAACTTGCACCGTTTTGCAAAAGAGCATGGCTGCGGTGCACACAGGTATAGCCTAATCCAGGAACCCTGGATTGTCAAAGACTGTATCAAAGGGCTGGGTAATGTCGGTTTATGTTATAGGGACACCAGTGCCAGCAACCCAAGGGCGTGTGTGCTGGTAAGAGGAGTTTCAGCATTCCCACTGATGGATCTCTGCACGATGGACCTGGCAGTGGTGTCAATAAAGGTCAGACCAGATCTCAAACTGGTGGTGGGATCGGCGTACTTACCTCATGATGCGTCGGACTGTTCTACTCCGGAAGTGCGCAAACTTGTCAGCTTCTGTGATGTAAGAGGTTTACCTCTATTGTTGGGATGTGATGCAAACTCGCACCATCAGGTGTAGGGCTGTGCGGATTCAAACAACAGGGGAGTGAACCTTCTGGAGTATCTTGTTAGTAACGAATTGGATATTCTAAATACAGGGTCGAAACCAACCTTCCGCAATGCAATAAGGGAAACGGTAATAGACATTACACTGTGTACCAGGGACCTTATTGACAAAATTTTGAATTGGAGAGTTTCTAATGAACCATCTCTTTCAGATCATGCTCAATTGAGATTTGAGCTCTTGACTAACATTCCTACAGAAGAAAAATGGATCAGGGACCCAAAGAGGACTGACTGGGCGGGTTTCCGGACTAACACTGAGGCACAACCCGGTCGGCTACCGACGTTGCTCAAGGATGTGGCTGGGTTAGAGGAAACTGCGAAACAATTAAATAAGATACTAACTACGACCTACCATGAAAACTTCAGATCACATCTTGTAAAGAATAATGGCAGGACCAGATGGTGGAACGACAATCTGCAAAAAATGAGGAATAACACCAGAAGGCTCTACAGTAGAGCAAGGAAAACTAAAAGGGCGAAAGACTGGGCTAATTACAACAAGTCCAGGGACGTTTATAGAGAAGCAGTATGACTTGCACAACAAAAATAATGGGAGTCTTTCTGCGATAGTGTCACTAGTAATAATCAGCCAGCAAGACTGGATAAACTGCTAGCGAAGAACCCGGAGGCTTTTCTGGGAACTGTTAAAAATCAGGATGGGAGTTACTCAGTGACAGACGAGGAGACTCTTGACTGCCTAATCAGGGCTAACTTCTCGGGCTTTACTAGGACTGAGCAGGGAGTCGGGGACACCTCGGAGCCGAGCGGTTCGGAGGCAGGAGGTTGGGCGGTCGGGTCACCTTCGGGAACCGACAGTCGCCTGACCTCTGAAGTCGTCACTCCAGCCAGGGTTAGGTGAGCCATTGGATCCTTCAGCCCCTACAAGTCCCCGGACCCTAATGGGATATTGCGGGTCCTTTTACAAAGGGCAGGCGAACCCATTATTGGGCCATTAGTGGGACTTGTCAAGGCTAGTCTCGCCCTGAGACACATCCCATCCGCTTCAAGGACTTCAGGCCTATCAGTCTCACTGATTTCCTCCTGAAACTAACAGAAAGATTAGTTGATAGGTTTATACGTGAAATGACACTATCTTTAAAGCCTCTTCACAGTGGACAGCATGCATATCGTGCTGGAAGATCTACAGAATCAGCTCTAAACGAAGCCGTCACTTGGATTGAAAAACAACTTGAAGCCAAAGGATTTGCTATCTGCATCTTTACGGACGTCGAAGGGGCTTTCAATAATACCAAGACAGAGATTATCAGAGAAGCTCTTCGGAAAAGAGAAGTTCCGGCACTACTAATCGACTGGATCTGGTTCATGCTGAAGAACAGATGCATTACGGTTAGCAATGGTGGCAAAACTATTATGGGCTCGGTCAGTGACGGATGCCCACAGGGGGGTGTACTCTCTCCCCTCCTCTGGTGCATAGTCGTTGACGAGCTTATAACTCGGATCACCGGAATAGGATGTAAAGCAGTCGGATACGCTGATGACGTACTAGCTATTACCAGGGGGCCCTTTCTGGAACCCCTAGTAAGCATCACACAACGAGTCCTAGATACTATTAATATTTGGTGACTGGAAACGGGTCTTTCAGTCAATTCAGATAAGACCGTAGTAGTGGTGTTCACCAGAAATTATAAATGGTCACTACCAATGGGCCTCAAGCTAGGAGGACACGAACTCAAAATTTCTGAGGAAGTAAAGTATCTAGGGCTTATTCCAGATAAGAAACTTAACTGGAACGCACAACTTGCAGGACAGTACAAAAAGCACACAGCAGCCATATGGCAATGTAGACGGGCCATTGTCAGAAATTAGGGTTTGAAACCAAAGATGGCTATGTGGATTCATAATGCCATTCTGAAACCAAGGCTAACATATGCGGCGGTAGTCTGGTGGAATAAATCAGAACAATGCACGGCAAGGAAGATACTTGAAAGAGTCAGGAACCTAACACTGCGATACATCACAGGAGCCATGACCTCAACTCCAACCGTGGCGATGGGCGCCCTGGTGAATCTTGAACCTATCCATCTAACTTTAAAATCCGAGGCGGCCAAATCGGCGCTCCGATTAAAAGATACAGTTGGATGGAATACTAATGTAAAGCGGGCAAAAATACTTCAGGGACTCCTGCAGGGAGATATTTTAACAATGCCCACAGATAAGAGCCTAACGAAGTATATCTTTGATAAGAAATACAAAATAAGCATACCTACTCGCAATGAGTGGTTGAATGGACCCTGCCCCATACCGGAGAACGGAAAGAACTGGTTCACCAATGGTTCCAAAGGTGAAACGGGCGTGGGAGCAGGGGTATACAGGAGGATGGGCAGTAAGGGATTCACGGTCCCTATGGGAAACAATGCGACCATCCATCAGGCAGAGACACTCGGTATCATTCGGTGTGCACAGAAAGCCGTCGAGAATGAGGGTGGAAGGAATATCTTCATCTGCACAGACATCAAAGGCACTCAATCAGCATTATCTAATTACACAACAAAATCCAAGTTATTGGTAGAATGCCATGAGGCAATAAACAACTTGGTAAATTCAGGAAACACCGTTACACTGGTATGGACTCCTAGACACTGCAATATTCTCGGAATTGAGATAGCTGACATGCTTGCTAAACTAGGCGCCAAAGAGAGATTCATCGGATCAGAACCAATGATTGGCATCAATGCTAAGAGGAGATCGGACGAGTTGAACAACTCGGTGGCCAAAGAGCATGGGAAGTACTGGACCATGGCTAAAGGTTGCCGTCAAGCCAAAGCCTTGCTCAGCATGAAGCTCAACGAGAGGAGGAGCAAAGACCTTCTGAAACTCAAGAGAGCGGATGCAAGAACCATCACTGGTATTCTTACTGGACATGGTTCCTTAAATTACCATAAATACAACATAGGGCTGGCAGAAAGTCCAATGTGCAGGTTTTGTTTGGAAGGCGGGGAAACCTCATCGCATATTCTTTGCAAGTGCCCTGCAATCATGAGCAAGCGGAGAATGGTTACTGGGGAGTATTTTCTCACTGAACAATATATAGCTAATAGCAGTGTGGGGGAGATACTTTCCCTCTGGAAAGTAATCTGGAACCACCTGCAGTCAAAATAACTGAGGGCAGAAGCTAATATTGACTCTGGGCGTTGGGCGAGATTTTATATGAAATCGGTACCCGACGCCCAGAGGATAAGTAGGGTCGCAAAGGGATTACCCAAGCGAAATGAGTCTGGCATAAGACTCAACCTGGAATTTTCTAATAATAATAAATAAAGTGACGTTTTACTCAAGTTATCTTTGGCCAAAAAATAACGATTTTTTTACAAAATTATTTTTTTCTCAAAAAAGGAAAGGATAGAGCTATGAACGTATTACAAAATATTCTTATCCATATTCCTAATCACCTCAAATTTTTTCAAAAATTTTCCATGTTATATTTTCCAGATATCACAGTTTAAACGAAATTCGACATTTTCGTGTATAACAGAAAAGAAAGTAGCTTATTTAAAATTTCAGCTCAGAAAAGATAGGTAATTTTATACTTCTTCAAATGTAAAAAAAATGAACCGATGACATTAGTTCAAACATACCAAACAAGCCGAAAAACTAAAACTCAAAAATCAAATACCCGGCAAAAAACAAAAAAAATATTGAAAAATAACAAATATTTTTTTATAACTCCTTCCTTTAAAAAGAACAAAGTTATTGAGCCCTGAAACATTAATTTTGACCGTGAGTTTTCAGAGTAATCTTCATCCACACACACACACACACACACACACAGACACACACACGCGCGCACGCACGCACGCACGCATGCACACACACGCACGCACACACGCACACACACACACACACACACACACACAGACTTTTTCTAAATATAGTGTATTTTGACTCCTAATATTTGCAAAACTTTTGTTTTTACCGTTACAAAGCTTCCGCTATGAGGAAGCAATTGTATGTAAACTGTTTGTTATTCTAAGTAATATTCGTACATTCATGAGAAGATCTCGGCCTGAGGTGCCAACTTTATACGCTACAAATTGTTCTAAGTAATGTTCTCAGCGAAAACTACTCTAAACAATTATGTAATTATACAATGTATTTTTCTGTGCCTCAGACTTGATTCTACCCCAAGGTGAAACAAAGGACAAATCAAATCTCTCTCTCTCTCTCTCTCTCTCTCTCTCTCTCATATTCCTTCGCGAGCACACCTACGCAAGCTGGTATAACCTTAAAAATTTGGTAATATTAACAATTAAAAGCTGTAGTCTATTGTTATAGATGATGCGATCGTATTGGTTTATTATATTTAGATGCTATTTTACTCTTTTGAAACTTTACCATACCAGCAAATGCATTTGATCTAAGGTCTAGTACAAAAATTCGCAATGAGTATTCTGCACGTAGCGAATAATAGTTGCGTTTAAATTCCTCAAGTAAATTTATTTCATAATAACTTATTTATTTTATTGAAACTATCTACAGATAATGACATACATAGAGTAATATGACATACTGTATAATGGAGAAAATTAAATATATTATTCAGTATCATTGATTAAAGTTACTATATAACTGATATCTCCTTGAGAAAGTCGAGTGCCAAATCAGTTGACAGCCTTTTTTTTTTTTTTTTAAATTACCAAATCATATGGTAACTCAATTAAATAGTACTTTATATTAAAATGTACCATTGCACCAAGTTACTATATGATTTATTATTTTTAGATAAAACTATAGACTGGCACAGTAATTAGCTTACCCTAGTCATTAAGTGTTTTTTAGACTAAGTTGAATCTATATAAAATGTAGTAACTAGCTTTTTCATTTCAGGGGCATTAGTAATATTTCAAGAAATTCAATACGAAGTAATCAGTACAGACAATATAGTGCACATATTTTTGGCCAAATTTTGACTATAGATTTTGATACATTGCCTTTGTTGTGCCTTAGATAAATACTAATACTGCTTATAAGTTATACTTAATACTGTTACTATACATTTTTACGTCAGTTTTTCAACAATTATATGTATTCTTGTACAACTATTATTTTGTTTGAACAGCCATGAGTTTTAAAGTGATTTGAAATACTAGATGCGAAAAAGTATTTATGATAGCAATAAATGAAAAGAATTTCGGTAAGATTATTTATTATTGAAAAAATAATTAATAAAAATGTAATATTGGCAACATTTTAATAATGCCAAAAGATGATAAATCTTACTTCCTACAACACTTCGTTGAAGAAATTAATTATGAAGAAATTGAAACTGAAGAAATTGTAGGCAAAGGGTCATTTGGCGTTGTATGGAAGGGAAAGTGGAAAGGTCAGTATGTAGCAATTAAACATATCAGCTCTGAAGGTGAACGAAAAGCATTTACAATTGAAGTACGTCAGTTATCTAGAATTGTCCATCCCAATATTGTTAAACTATATGGAGCATGCACGAAAAATCCAGTTTGCCTTGTAATGGAATATGTAGAAGGGGGATCTCTATATAATATATTACATTCAAATATACAACCATCCTATACAGCTGGGCATGCTATTAGTTGGGCACTTCAGTGTGCTAAAGGTGTTGCATATTTACATAATATGCATCCGAAACCCCTTATCCACAGAGATTTGAAACCCCCTAATCTTTTACTAATTTTTGGTGGACAAACTCTTAAGATATGCGATTTTGGCACTGCATGTGATTTGAACACTTATATGACAAACAATAAAGGATCAGCAGCATGGATGGCTCCCGAAGTTTTCGAAGGATCTAAATACACAGAAAAATGTGATGTTTTTAGTTGGGGCGTTATTCTGTGGGAAATATTATCTCGAAAAAAACCTTTCGATGATATTGGTGGTTCAGCATACAGAATTATGTGGGCTGTCCATGTAGGACAAAGACCGCCATTACTAGAAAATTGCCCACAACCTATAGAAGATCTTATAGTAAAATGTTGGAATAGACTACCTGAACAAAGACCGTCAATGAATGAAGTAGTTTGTATCATGTCAGAATTATTAGAATTTTTTAGTGGACATTTAAAACCTATTGAATATTCTTTTGTCAATGAAATAAGTAACAGTGAGGATGTAGCATTCAATATTATGAGTTTAGAAAGTACTATGAAATCAGAATTAAATTTATCAATAGATTATAATGATTTATATAATTCACAACGTGCCAATGTAGATAATATACAAAATTCAGTTCAATTCAATTTTAATCAATCTAAATCAAACTTCAATTTAAATAATAGTACTTTGGAGAATATAGAATTTTTTTCAAAAGATTGCGAAGACCTAGATTCACAGAAGCAAATAGGAATGTGTAATATATGTTGGCCTTTGGAAAAGCAAAATATAACTCCTTTGTACATAGAATGTGAAAAAAATATTTGGGAAGTTTGCCCTGACCCTAAGTCATCATGGAAATCTAAAACCATGACTGCATCAGATGAAAAGGTTTCTAAATCAAAATTCGTATTACAAAAATTTAAACATGAAAATTTCAAAGTTATTTATAATCTAATAGATTTAGATTTAAGACCAATTACACCAAATAGTAAATGTATAACGTCTTTGCATGTTTTTAAACAACACTTTATATTAGCTGAAAAATACTTTAGAGTTCAAAATGAAATTTCACTTCTTAGCCATCATAAAGAAAAAATGCTTGCAAATTTAAATTCTAATAACATTCTCTTCCAACAAGCGATACGAACGTTAGAAGATGAAAAGGAATCTTTGATTAAACTATATAGAAACCTCAAACGACAATTAGAAATTATGAAAATTCGTGAAAATGACAAACTACACATGCCATATTTGACAACAATGATACCTTTTATCACAAGTAAAAATGGCTGGATACTCATCCCCAGACGAGATTCTTCAAAAATCTTAAAATATTAATAAATGTGCAAGTTTTTGACAAAGTTTGGCGATCTAAGCTGAATATCCTAATATCTATTACAAGGTTCTGTGTCTTTTATTATTATTATTGATTTCTAATGAAACTTTATTAGTAAAGTAACGAAGAAGCTTTATGAAATAAGTATACGAAAATAAAATATATTAATACTCAATTTATGATTTTGTATAGTGGATTCGTTTTTACTGTTGTATTTATTCATTAAAGAATATATATACCATACAGATTGAATAAATTACTCAGTCTATACTTCGCTAAAATAATAAAATAAATAAACCTATAAAGCTTGTTTAATTATATCCTTATAAAAATATACTGTATTTGCAATATCTCTATATTATTGCTCGATCTGTCTCTCCCTTTATCTTATTTCAATCATACTTTTATTATGAACTAGCTTTTGGTACTCACTCGTGTAATTTGTAGTTACTGTTTTATTACAAGTATATATGTTAGGCTCAAACGCCGAAAACGGCCATTATCCGAAATAAACAACCAACTCTAGTTCTGGACGATGCACTTTTGTCACAACTAGTTTTGGTCGTTTTGAAATCTACCAAAATGCGCTCTGGTCGATTTCAAGCAGCCAAAACTAGGTGTGGTATTTTCTTAATGCCAAAACCCGTTCTGGCATTTCTAAAACAACCAAAACCCTTTCTTATGATATTATGTGAATTTTATCATAAAACATAAATTAAAATTATTCATTTTATGCGTTATCATTAAAATTATATATTATTGTTTGTCATAGTACGAGGGTAGTTCAATAAGTCTTTAGAATAAAGTATAAAAACAATTTTTTTTGAGTAAATTTTTTTTTATTTTTCCACATAATCTCCTTGGAGCTCTATACACTTGGTCAATCGCTTTTTAAGTTTTTTTAATCGTTCAGAAAAGTGCGTTTTCGGAAGTTCCTCAAAATAAGCACTTACAGAGGCAATGACGTCTTCGTTGTCCGTAAATCTCTGTCCACCGAGCCATTTTTTCAAGTTTGGAAATAAGAAAAAGTCACTGGGGGCTAAATCTGGTGAATACGGTGGGTGTTCGACCAATTCGAATTTTAGTTCTTCAATTTTAGCCATTGAAACGAAGCATGTGTGAACTCGGGCGTTGTCGTGATGAAAGAGAATTTTTTTTTCTCGCCAAATGTGGTCGTTTTTTTTTAATTTCTTCTTTCAGCTGCTCTAATAATGATGCATAATACTCACCAGTAATTGTTTTACCCTTTTCCAAGTAGTCAATAAGTATAATTCCACGTGCATCCCAAAAAACTGTAGCCATAACCTTACTAGCTGACTTTACGGTCTTTGCCTTCTTTGGAGCTGGTTCGCCTGTGGAAATCCACTGTTTGGATTGTTCCTTTGTCTCAGGAGTGTAGTGGTGTATCCATGTTTCATCCACAGTCACAAATCGACGAAAAAATTCCTCAGGATTCCGACTTATGCGCGCCAAAAGTGTCTCAGAGGCGACCACTCTATTGCGTTTATTCTCAGCTGAGAGCAAACGCGGCACCCATCTTGCCGATAGCTTTTCATGCCTAATTTTTCATGTAGAATTGAAACAACTGCACCTATAGATATCCTTGTGGCCTCAGCTAACTTACGCACTTTTAATCTTCTATCCTTCAACACCATATCGTGGATTTTATTGATGATTTCGGGAGTAGTTGCTTCTACGGGCCTTCCTGAACGTGGTTCGTCACTTATTGATGTACGACCACGCTTAAATTCATTTACCCAGTTATAAACCATTGCTAAGGCAGGGGCAGATGTGCCATGAACTGAGTCCAATTCATTTTTTATCTCATATGGAGTTAAACCCTTTAAATGAAAATGTTTAATTACCGCTCTGAACTCGTTTTTTTTCCATTTTTCTTAACAAGCAATTTTTTTTTTCAATTGGTTATAAAAACACGTAAACTCAGAAGATGTGGACTGTGACTGCACCATATATCTAGTCGGGAGTGGTGCTGACTGAAAACAGATGATTTGGAGCGATTCGCGCGCCATCTGTTGGTCATTCTAAAGACTTATTGAACTACCCTCGTATATTCTGTCTATATTATTGTAATCATTTTTAGCTGTTTTTTTGCATTATATAATGAAATTAAAAAAGAAGTTTTTGATATTGTTATGTTTATTAACAGTAACAAATACATAAATATAAATAAAAATTATTGTAGATTATTATAATGTTTAGTTATTTATAATTTAGAGAAGTACGATGCATAGCAATGGTGAAGTATATATGAAGAATATATAAAAAAAAATTAAGAAAAGTATGTGGGTCGTACATTTACTATTGACCCTTAAGAGGGCGTGAAAAAGTCTCATACGCTTTGCTTACCACAGATAATTTTCAAAGCAGTTTTCCGGCTGCAAATAACTACCTAATCTTTTGAAATTTGAACATTGATTTATTATATAGAAATTATTATATCATTATTTGATCATTCTCAAATCGAGAATTGAATGTTACCTAATATTAGTTTGTATGGTGTTCATTTTAGTTGCTCGCACGTTCTCGCAACCGGGGGGCGCCATCGCGAGATGGCGTTCATGCTGCGTTTTTACGTGAGCGCTGCTGTGTAATGGCCGAGTTAAGACCTGATAAAAACTTCAACGGGGCTGTGCGTAAACCGCTTTTGTTTTTACTTCTTGCTTGGCTCCGAGGTTCCTTCGCATACACACGCTTTTTCTTTTTTCGCAATTCGGCCCTCCACGAAAGCGTGGCCGGTTAGGAGAAGACCCGCGCACGGATAAAGGATAGAGTCGTTTCCTGGAAGCACAGTGAGTTACCTCTACGTCTCGGCGTTAATTGAAGTCGTCAACTGCAGAAAGTTAGGTTATTAGAAATGCAAGAAAAGGTTTTGTAAATTGTGAAAATGTCACATCTAGTTTTGGATGCTCGAAAACAAAAAATTAGAAATGACAGAACAGGTTTTGTCAATTGTTAATATGTCACATTTAGTTTTGGATGTTCGAAAACGACTAGAACGGGTTTTGGTCGTTTTCAAAACGACCAAAACTAGTTGTGGCAAAAGTGCATCGTCCAGAACTAGGGTTGGCCGTTTATTTCGGACAATGGTCGTTTGCGGCGATTGAGCCTAACATATACGTATGCGTCGTTGGGTGCCTAAACCATTTAACCCGATTAAATTGTTTTTAATGAAACATACATATTCGTATACTACGACCCTTTATTTATCAATATAGTACATCAATCAATTTTTTTTAGAACATATACAGTATAATATATCGAAATCTCTCACGCTGGGGTCCAATTCAAGCTGTGATACATATATCGGTGATTCCGTCATACATTACCCAAAATAAGCATAACTAGCTCGCAGGCCGCATAACTCACCGCTCCGGAGCTTTAGAGCGAGCAAACTTGCCCTGAAACACCTCCGTGCAAGCAAGCGATGCAAGGCATGCAAATAGCTACACTCCATGCTTTTTACATGGAAGGCACGGCCGACAATGCTCACGCTTCGCGTTCGTTTTTTATTTTTATTGCTCCCCATTGGTTTGACATTATATTAATAAAATGAAAAGGAAATATTAATGTATGTAGTTAAATAATAAACGAAACTAAAATCGTGATATATAAATAGGGGAAAAATTATCAATAACTTGGAACAATGAGAGATTAATTGGCAAGAATGTAAATTCCGTTGTCTTGTTGCTATCTTATATCACTGCTTTAAACGTAAATAACTTGGTGAAAAATACTTTTACAATGTAAAGTTGAAGTTGGTACACCACAAATGTAACAAACATCGTTCCAGTCTGTCTGAAAATATTAAAACTTCATTAACTTGTTTTGCCATGATTAAATAAGGCAAAAAACGAATTTTAAACATTTTTAAATTCCAATATTTTTCATTTTCTCTATTGGTCTTGGTTTTAGTGAGATTATTGTGAAAAGTGTTAAAAGCAAAAAAGTTTTGTTTCTTTTAGATCTGTAACTATACTGTGGAATAATTAGTAAAAATATGAAATTTGTTTATGATATAGCTGAAATTCGATTTTCTATGCTTTTTTGTGCTTTATTTATTCTTTTTCTTGACAAAGTTTGTTTAAATGACGTTATCATAAAAAATGTTAAATATGAAACAGTTGTATTTTTTTTGTTATCTACAAGTAGAGCGTAGAAAATTTTTGCATATAATGTATTAGAATCCAATTGAGGCCTAAGAATCGATTTATTATGCCTTTATTGCGCTTAATTTTTGTTCTTGTCGGCAAGCTTTGTTTAAGTTCTGTTTACTTAAAAAATGTTGAATACAAATTTTTTTTCGAAATTTATAACTTCATCGAGAAAAATTTAATATAAATATTAAATTTATTGAAGATGCAGCTAAAATTTGATTTTACAATGTCTTTAAAAGTTCTCCTATATGGATACATACTCATCGGATATGGCTGAAAATAGATATGTCAGCTTCTTATAATGTGTCAAGTAATCTCTGTAAATTCCATCCAGTTTCACCGCAGCTTCGTTGAGTTATTGCATAAACTTGATTACATACATACACACATCCATACTCTAGCCTATCTACTAATGGCCGTGGGTCCAATTAAGGAAGCCGATGTGCCACTATACGTCATACATCCATACATACATTTACGAGGATGCTTAAAATATGTTCCTATAGTGTTAAAATATGTTTCTATGCAATAATTTGTTAGTTTTAAAGATATTACACTTTTTGCGATGACAAAAATATAAGGCTCGCCCTTGTGAAACGGTCGTGTCTAAAAATGGTGGATGAGTGAAAATTATCGATTTTTATTTATCCCCAGCCAGCACTGATTTCCCTGACTTTTCAAAAGTTAACTTCGTATGACTTTCTATGTATTTTAGCTGTAGAATCACGTCGTGTTATTAGTTTTTTATGAAAATGATTGAAAATGCCTTTTATTTTGATAATACTTTTCATAGGGTTGTTACATATGTGACTTGTTATGGAACTGACTTTATGTACTTTACTATTAAGTTACGAAAAACACTTTTTATTATAGTAAAATATCTAATTAATAGTATCTAGATAGTAATATAGTAGTGTTACGGAACTGACCTCTACTGCTTTTTACTTCAATTTGAAGTGAGAAAACTATCATAACATATAGTTCGCGAATCCACCATGAAGGTGGTCTATTATACCAAACTACTGCGCTTTTTGGCGTAGATACTGTTCTCATCAATATTCTATCGCAAATTGCTGGAAAAAATTATGGATCTTGATTTAACGTTAGTTAACGAATTTCGAGTTTAAAACCAATACAAATCTATATATTATATTAAAGTGGATCCACTTTTGGTTCTCCCGTTCTCCGGTCCTCCCGATTTTATAAGTACATATTTTTTTGTTAAGAATGACATTTTTTAAGAGTTACTTTTTCAAGTTAGCACCACTGATGGACGGCCACTCTTGAAGATGACCTTTCGACGACCTGTGATCACCCTGACATCTGGACATCGTCTACAGGGAATTTTTTTTTTTAAATCTGCTATTGTTTTGTTTTTGGTAAATCCACTATTCCCTTGGTGCTCTCTATCGTAGATGATGACTTGTCGATCTGAGGGTCACCCTGACACCTGGACATCGTCTACAGGGAAATTTTGTTTATTTTTTGTAAATCCACTATTCCCTTGGTGCTCTTCCTCGTAGATGATGTCTCGTCGACTTGGGGATCACCCTGACTCCTGGTCATCGTAAATTTGCACCATAACTTGCAAAAGCTAAGGCATTATTGTGTAACCTAATATTCTTGCGAATATGCCTCTTTTCTGAGAATCCTGTAGCTAATTGTTGAAACCGTTCTGAGTAAACAGGATTATTCGGCAATTCTATTTTTCTCTGTGATAACAATTAATGAATTCTTTACATTTTGTATATTCAAATACAAAATGTTTAACTTTACAATGTTTACAAATTTTAGTCATAAAACCTAAATTATTTTCGTCACTATTCAATCTTTGCATTATTATTTTTATAATATATTTCATAATTGTATAATAAAAACATACAATAACATACATACTAATGCATTAATGTTTTAAAAAAATAATACATAAAGAAATCATACAATTTTCGTACCTGATACTACACTTGGATAGTAATGTTTAGGGAGAGACTGGTTTTGTAGTTATTCAAAGGAAATTTGGCACTCCTCCATCTAAAGCAAAGAAAATATATTTTATATCCTTCTAGCGTTAGCCAACATGATTATGTTGTTACCCCATTCCCACGACGAGGACTTGAGTATTACTTGGTAAGGTATAATTTTCGAGAGTCATATATTTTTGCAAAGTCAAAATCAATATTTTTATCAGATTTTCAGCGCATGTATTTTTATCAATACTGCAGCCGTTTTATAAAATTTGTTTTTTAAGTTGTTTTGAAAATGTTTTCAATGTCAGCGCATACATTCTTTTAAATGTTGCAGTCGTTGATCAATATTTTTATCAGATTTTCAGCGCATATATTTTTGCCAATACTGCAGCCGTTTTATAAAATTTGTTTAGTTGTTTTGAAAATTTTTTCAATGTCAGCGCATACAGTTATTTGTATGTTACAGTCGTTTATAAATACTCTTTATCAGATTTTTAGTCAAATGTGCTCATTATATATAATGTTATTGTTTACAATATTTTTTTGTATACGATGTTCTTAGTGTATGTTTTGTGCTTATATTTTAATTTATTATCTTTACTTTTAGTTCTTGAAAGAGCAACGTATAACTCTCCGTGACTAAAAACTGGCGATGGCTATACACACCAACTTGATTGTATGATTGTCCTTGTGATTTATTGATTGTCATAGCGAAACCTAAACGTCTAAGAAATTGGTTTCGATAATGTCATACTTGGTATTAATACTAATGTTCCAGCATTGTTTCCATTTAAAATTTCTGCTTGAATTGAATATTTCATTAGCTTCTTTGTTAATAATCTGGTTTGTCTAAAATCTCTCGAAACAAACATAGTTTTACCACCGAATATTACTTTTACAACACACAAATCTTGAAAAAGACGATTAACCGCTTCAAAAAGAAATTTTGAAGTCATAGATATTTCATCCCATATTATAACCTGCATATTTTTTTATTTTCTACCGTCCTTTGAATTAGATTTTATGCTGCATGTAGTACATTCTATTATATTAAGAGGACAGAATATCCATTTATTTGTAAATTTCTTTCAATTATGTTTAATGCTAGATATTCACCAATACTTTTTCCAAATTTTGGATGATTTTCGCGCATCGTTCTATTTCTTCTTTCTCTACTTCATGCATCATTTTATAAGCAATATCATAAGGATTAATATCTCTTAATAAGCTATCTAATTTACGTAACAATTCTAATTTTGTAGCAGTTGTAGCTAATTCATTATCCAGAAAGTATAATTGTCCATATTTGCGAGTTTTATTTTTATTTGGATGCAATGCATAAACATTCTGATATATCTGACCACAAATTCTGATAACTTTCGGTCCAAAACCAGACAATTTGTCATAATTTGCTCCAAAATTTGCAAAATCTAAAGCATTATTATATGACCAAATACTCTTGAGAAAATTAATACTATCTTTTGATAATTCTGTTGCTAATTGCTTTAACCGATTTAGGTATGCAGGATTTTCTGGCAATTCTACTTTTCCTTTGTGACAACAATTAGTAAATTCTTTGTCTTTGGTTTTTTCAAACTCAAAATTTTTGAATTTTAGCATTACAATGTTTACAAATTTCTGTCATAGAACCGAAATCGTTTTCATAAATTAAATTTTCTTCAAACTCTCAATTCGCTATTAAACCTGAATGAAATTGGTGTAATCACAGGTTTCCCAACTCAATTTTAATCTCGTTCCGAAGGCGGTGGAGACTGAAAGGTGAAGTAATAATGAAGTCAAGCGTTATTAAGTTAATTCTAGTTTATTGATCCGGAAGATAATTCGCCCAGCCAGTAAGCTCGGGTCGTACAAATGAACATAATGAAGTTACAGTTTATTAATGTAATACGAGAGCAATTAGACAGTGAAAAGAGTAATATTAATATTGAATATGATACAAATACGGAGTGTTGGTGGAGCCGCTCTCGATCACGTCCTCACACCATGAAGGCCGGAGCTACACTGCCCGCAACTGTCGTTCTCTCCGGTGGCGCCGGCGAAGCGCGGCGCTACTGGCGCCATCTGTCGGCCTCTCTCGCAAACCAGCGCGCGCATTTCAAACTAACAAAACCTTTAATTTTTTATTTACTTACATATTCCAAATATTTATCGTTTTTATTTAAGATACGTTCCTTTATTAGTTCTATTTCCCTTTTTTTTCTTGCAGCAATTGATTCATCATATACATTATAATATTGACCATCATCTACTTTTAATTTTTTAATTAATACTCTTGATTCTTCGGTTTTATTAATATCTCTTACACATATTCGTCGTTTCAATTTTCTTTCCAAACGAATATGCACTCATTTATCTATTGTATGGTTAATACTTTTACTTTTTATATAAGCTTCCTTTTACACAATGCTTCTTTTTCACGTTCCTTTTCTATCTCGTCACTACTCAATTTTTGCTTTTTTTCTATTTTTTGTTTTTTTCTTTGTGATTTTTTGGTCTCTGCATTACAATCATTAATACTTTTACTTTTTATATAAGCTTCTTTTTTACGCAATGCTTCTTTTTTACGTTCCTTTTTTAACTCGTCACTACTCATTTTTTTTTTTTTTTCTATTTTTAATTTCTTTCTCTCTAATTTTTTGACTTCTGCATTACAATCATCAATACATTTACTTTTTATAAACTTCTCTTTTACGCAATGCTTCTTCAAAAATTAAGAAATTCTCAACTTATGTATTAAATTGACTTGCCATTCACACCTTATTATAACTTGACTTGCTCCATAATTAAAATGAAAACGTAAAATATTTTGTGAACACAGTCCATTCACATTTCTTGACACTTTTTGGTAAAATATTGAACATTTGACGTAGTGAAGTTTCCCCTGTTCAAAATAAATACGTATTTTTTGTATGTTTATCTTTAGTACAATCAAAAATATGTACTTTAGTATGTAACAATTTGGGATTCTTTATTTAAAATGAATTAAATAATAATATTTATATTTTTTTGTGGCCATTAATGGAATTACCGTGTGGATAATAACACCAAAAATAGGTTATCTGGCTATGGTATCTATTATTTAACATTAAAATAATATAAACTTTTAAAAGTGACAAGAAATGTGAAGCGACTGTGTTCACAAGATATTTTAAGTTTTCACCCGAATTATGAAGCAAGTCAAGTTGTTGATGAATTTCTTAATTATTATTGTAATAGGTTTAGCAAACATTTATTAGGGATGACTCTCAATTCCCGCATAGAAATAAAAATGATGGTCACTTAGTTAAAGTTATACCTAATAAAATCATACATTTTTCATTTTTATTGTGGTTTTCACCATCTGAGTACTTTATCGGCGATTATTATATGATCATACGTTATCAAAATGCTTATATGTTAATGTATGCTGTGTGTCGGTGCGTGAGTGTGTGTATTAGAGAGAGAGAGAAAGAAAGAGAGAGAGAGAGAGAGTTTAATGTTAAATAACAGAAACCATAGCCAGATAACCTTTTTTTGGTGTTATTATCCACACGGTAATTCCATTAATGTCCACAAAAAAATATAAATATTATTATTTAATACATTTTAAATAACGAATCCCAAATTGTTACTTACTAAAGTACATATTTTTGATTGTACTAAAGATAAACATACAAAACATTACAAAAAATACGTATTTATTTTGAACAGGGGAAACTTTACTGCGCCAAAAGTTCAATATTTTACCAAAAAGTGTCAAGAAATGTTAAGGGACTGTGTTCACAAAATATTTTACGTTTTCATCTTAATTGTGGAGCAAGTCAAGTTATAATAAGATGTGAATGGCAAGTCAATTTAATTCATAAGTTGATGAATTTCTTAATTTTTGAAGAAGCATTGCGTAAAAGAGAAGTTTATAAAAAAGTAAAAGTATTGATGATTGTAATGCAGAAGTAAAAAAATTAGAGAGAAAAAAATGAAAAATAGAAAAAAAACAAAAAATGAGTAGTGACGAGTTAAAAAAGGAACGTAAAAAAGAAACATTGCGTAAAAAAGAAGCTTATATAAAAAGTAAAAGTATTGATGATTGGAATGCAGAGACCAAAAAATCACAAAGAATAAAAACAAAAAAATAGAAAAAAAGCAAAAAATAGGTGATGGCCAATATTATAATGTATATGATGAATCAATTGCTGCAAGAAAAAAAAGGGAAATAGAACTAATAAAGAAACGTATCTTAAATAAAAACGATAAATATTTGGAATATGTAAGTAAATCAAAAATTAAAGGTTTAATAGCGAATTCAGAGTTTGAATAAAATTTAATTTATGAAAACTATTTCGGTTCTATGACAGAAATTTGTAAACATTGTAATGCTAAAATTCAAAAATTTTGAGTTTGAAAAAACCAAAGACAAAGAATTTACTAATTGTTGTCACAAAGGAAAAGTAGAATTGTCAGAAAATCCTGCATACCTAAATCGGTTAAAGCAATTAACAACAGAATTATCAAAAGATAGTATTAATTTTCGCAAGAGTATTTGGTCATATAATAATGCTTTAGATTTTGCAAGTTTTGGAGCAAATTATGACAAATTGTCTGGTTTTGGACCGTAAATTATCAGAATTTGCGGTCAGATATATCACAATGTTTATGCATTGCATCCAAATGAAAATTAAACTCGCAAATATGGACAATTATACGTTCTGGATAATGAATTAGCTACATCTGAACGGAAAAGTAATAAAAATCATTCTGATACAAAATTAGAATTTTTACGTAAATTAGATAGCTTATTAGGAGATATTAATCCTTATGCTATTGCTTATAAAATGATGCATGAAGTAGAAAAAGAAGAAATAGAACGATGCGCGAAAATAGGTATTCCACCAAAAACAATAACCATGTCCATAAAACGAAACGAAAAATTAGATAAAAATATATATAATGAAGCTACTTGTAATAAAGTTGCGATGGTATTTGTAATTAAAAATGGTCTACCTCCAGCAGAGCATGATATTGTTATATAAACACACTGACCCCATGACTTATCCACTTATTTATCCAAATGGAGGATACGGTAGGACGCCTCAAATGAAATGTAAATATAGTAATAATAATATTTCAAATTTTCAATTTTATACTTTAGACTTTCTGTAAGAAATGGATTTAATACGTATCCTAATTTGGGAAAAATTTCTCAACAGGACATAATCAATGCATTTGTAAAAGTTGAAAGCTCAAGATTATATTTTATAAAGGTGTAATGGATTATTTACATAAGAAAAAAGAATCAGAAAATATTAAAATTGGAAAAATGGTCATTTTATCATGAAATTTTACTGGAAGTGCAAGATTCTTAAAACAAAATTATATTGATTCAATTACCCTCGTGAATCATTATGGAAAACCTGACTTATTTATAAGAATGACATGTAATCCAAACTGGAATGAAATAACTGAAAATCTAGAAAAAGATGAAACTCCAATTGGTAGGACAGATATTGTTGTTAAAGTGTTTCAACAAAAAGTAAAAGAATTTAAAGAATTAGTAGTTAAACAAGGAGTTTTACATATGTTATTGAATTTCAAAAGCGAGGACTTCCACATATGCATATGCTATTATTTCTAGATGAAAAAAATAAAATTAATACGCCTGAGAAAGTCGATGAGGTTATAAGTGCAGAAATTCTAAATAAAGATAATTATTCAAATTTACATAATATTGTAAAACAATTCATGATACATGGTCCTTGTGGAGAACAAAACATGGGTTCTCCTTGTATGGATAAAAATACAAAAAAATGTACGAAAAACTTTCCTAACGAGTACAATAAACAAACAACTTTTGGATCATCTGGGTATCCATATTATATGCGAAGAGGTGATGGTAAAAAAATTAATTTTAAGCGTAGAAATTGTACTAAAACTGCGGATAACCGATTTGTCGTTCCATATAATCCTTATTTACTTTTAAAATTCAATTCTCATATTAACGTAGAAGCATGTTCAACTGTACAACGTATAAAATATTTGTTTAAATATTGTTATAAAAGACATGACTGTGCATTTATTGAAATACGTGACATAGATATCGATTTTAAAGAAAGTTCTGATGGAATAGTAGAAAAAAATCATATATTCAAATATACCTATATTAAGCAGAATATATTTAGTAAACCAAAAGATCGTCAAAAAAATTTTGTTAGATTATAACTTTTACATGTTAAAGGATGAACTTCATTTCAAGAATTGGGGAGAAACGTGAATGAAATTTATTGCGATTAAAATTCATTGAATATTTATTATTTAAAAACTCATGAAATTTTAAATTTATTTTTTTTTACTTGACACATTATATATTTCTAACATTACGTTCAATAATTTTTTTACGTTATTGTTATTTATTGTTTCTATTTTCCTATATTTTTTATTTTCCTACCTTTTACTCCTCTGTTTGTTTTATCTGAAAATTATATTTAAATGAATCAATATTTATTAAAAATGTATACGCGCGCACAAACACCCACACCCACACACACACTCACACACACCACACATACACACACACATATATATATATATATATAGAAATATATACATAATTAAATTTTTTATATCGTACATACTAATCAATTAAGAAACATGTTAAACTTACGAATATTTTGATACTCCCTTGTTAGTTCACTAAATGTTTAATTATGGTATTGACGATAATTATAACCATGATAATCCACAATATATGATTAGTTATTAAAATTTATTAACTAACCGTCAATATAAATGCTTAAATTATAATTCGAATTTTAAAATTGTGTATTTTGATTTGTATTCATTATCAATTTGCTGTTGTTGCTGCTGTGATTTTGTTTGCAATTGTGATGATGATTGTTGCCCATTTTTACGTGGTCGATTTTCAGAGTTTTTGTGAAACATTTGACTAATTACTACAATAAAGAAAATGAAATAAATGACAAATCTATATTTACATTTTATTTCTTTATTGTCAACAAAGAAAGATAACTTTTATAAACTTAATTTCAATTTGGCAAAGCTACTGCACATAGCATCCATATCAGGAAAATGAGTCTCCTTCTTAAATGATATTAGCTTTTATCTATTCTTCAATCACAATACATACACCCTTCTTTGTATTAGATTCGAATACCAATTATCTTCTTATCTAAATATCTATATAAGTTTCCTACTTCCCTATTTCCTACTTCCCTATTTCCCCTCTCTCTCTCTCTCTCTCTCTCTCTCTCTCTCTCTCTCTCTCTCTCTCTCTCTCTCTCTCTCTGTAGAGTAGAGTAGAGTCTGTGCTCTCTATACCTGCATACACGCATCTGTATCGCTCTCGTTCAAAGTTTCTTTACGCCGCCGCCGTACCTTCGGGTATGCTATAGTGTGACCCTCAAGTAGGGCCACAGTGCAAGACTCCTACACCACAGTTATTTTTCATCAGGTGTGCTGTATTTATACAGCAATTTTTTTTTTGCACTGGTGCCTCAGGTTTGAGGTTAGTTATATTATAATCCTGCTGCCTCACCTCGAGCGCTAAAGTCTGCGCATGCCCTGTGACGTGTATTTCACGTCCCAATAATATTAAATACGGGCAGTCAATCGCGACCCAGTCACCCGTCACCAGAGCCGAGCATTTCTCACATTTAATTAGTATTGTTATTAATGGGGTGATTGTTATTATTTGTTGAGGAATGAGGATAAGGAGTCGCGACCGAGGAAGGCCGCAGACCGGCACACACACGCACACACCCATACCAGCGGCACCAGCTGATCGCCGCAGCGACGACTGCTAGGAGCGAGCAACGGCGACGAGTCTACACACACAGGCACAGCACCAACATCACTGCACACTGTACGCGCGACTCTCTCTCTCACTCGCTTGCTCTTTCTTCCTCGCCTCTCGAGGATGATGAGCCGCTGCCCGCGCACACACATACACACACGCGCGCGCGGCCGCCCTCTCTCCCGATGCACGCAGACGCGGGAGGAGAGAGGATTCACAGCGGCAGCGGCGGCTTCCTCGAGGCACACCATCTCGGCTGTAGCCACGAGAGAGAGAGAGAGATATACCGACTCGGCTGTCGGCAGAGGGGAGAGCTAGCAGCCGCCGCGCCGCGAGTCGCATGAAGCTGCCGGCCTCTCCTAGCGTAGGCCGACGCGCGCACGTCGCCGCTGCCAACTGTGTTGGTCCGGCAGCGATAAAACCGAAAGCGCCCGATATAGATATACACGCCGGGTTGCCCGCGCGTGTATATCTAGCAATTCATAATTGCCCACGCTGCGTAAACAGGGCGGCATTCGCGGAGCGAGCCAATGAGAAGTAGCGACTCAAATCACCGCTGACTTGGCCTTGATTTTTGCATCTAGGGAAAATCAAGGCCAATCACCGTAAAGGAAAGGGCGGAAGCAACAAGAGTTTGAGCTAAAGTTGCGCGAGAAGAAAAGCCAAAATTTTGGAAGAGATTTCCGCCCTCTCCGATTTTGGTCATTGACTGCCCGGTCTTCAGCATAGATAGTCGTGAGAAAGTTTTGCCTGCCGTTCGAGCATTGAGACCGCGTGGAGAGACATTGACGTAGACATAATCCCGGAGAGCTATAGATTGGGCTAAATTAACCGGCGACCTGTGACCTGCGAGGAAGAACATCGCAGACGCGCCCGACTAACCACGGTGAGTGGACTGTAATTGCCGAGCTTCCCTCGGCACTTGCAAGTGAAATTTATTAATAATTGTCGTACATCGCCGCCATGTGCTCGGGGTTCTTGGGAGAATAACTCCGTGGTGGTGTGACACCGGTATGTAAGATCCGTGCGGGTCGGACCGGTATTTAATTCCAGTATTAGTGTGGGGAAATTCGCGCGACTCGGAACTCGGGAGACGTGGTGAGTTGGTCGTCGCGAAGGACGCGTGATAAGGCTAGCGTAGCCATGTTAGTTAGATAGACGAATTAGATATAAGAGAAATTGTAACTTGCGACCGGTAGTATTACCCGACGATGAGAAATAAAGTTTGAATATATTTAAAGTGAAAATTGTTAGTGCTTATTAAAGATCTATAAATTCCTGATTTTTCCTTTTCACGGAACTCCCTCTGGGGAAGGGCTCGTGCCGAGTTAGCCGCGCTTTACCTGGCGCCCATTAAGTTAGAAAATTTGGTAAAGTGTCGAGACAGTAATAAGCCATAGTAACCCCCACGTTACAAATGCAGTGATTTCTGATTTTCCAATTCATGAAAGCCATGTTACAGCCCGAGTCTCAACATCGACAGGTACGTGCGGATTATATCATCGAGGCGTGAGAGTGTGAGTGTGTGTGTCACAGTATGGAGGCCAGCATTAAAAGCCGTGCTGAATGTGGTCTGCCTCCTAGTAAGGACAAGACCTATAAGTACTGCTGCATTAAATGTAATAAGGCAGGTCATGTTAGATGCATGATCCTGCAAACTAATGCAGCAGTAAAGCAATACATGTGCAAAACATGCACAAAAGGTGTTGCCAATACATCTCGCAGTAGTAATAAAGCAGCGGCTGGACATAACGTGACGTCACGCCTAACAGCAAGTGTGTCTTCTGGTATAGTGCGTGCGAGCATACATTCAAAGCCGCAACGCTCGCTGCCTAGTGGGAAGGCTGCCCCCACCACGCCGAGAAGCTCCTCGCCGCTGCTCGCTGCCGGCACACCTTTAACACCTTTATCATCGCAAACGACGCTGATGCGGCAGCCGCAGACCAGTGTGCTCTCTGCTCCCACTACACCGCGCTTGCCTCTGTCTCTCTCTCTAACGCTGACGCAAGTCTAAGAGGCAGTACTACCGATCAGCTCAGCTCCAGCGCGGGCCAACACCATGGGAGTCTCGTACCTGCGCTGCCTGCTGTACAGCGGGTTGCAGGCATGAAGGCGCTGAATCTTCACTCTTCGTATACGGACAGTGTTTTTTCTCACACCTCGACGCCAGCTAAAGACGACATCGTTCTCCCTGGGGCAGTTTCGACGCCTTCAACATCTATCACGGACAAAGAAGAACTAGCTTCTAGATGTAAATCAACAGTACAAACAAGTAATTTCAGCAGCGTAAATGATGTTAATGCGTCGGTAATACGTATGTTAGACTCTACTACCTTTAAAAAAGGGACGACAGTCTCCTGCTTGGTAGAGTACGCCAATTCGACATCTAGAAACATAGACAATGCACTTACTAGACATTCGTCCTCTCTTGAAAACAGATTGGATGCAATTGTTAAAAGGCTAGACTCGTTACCAGCAATACATACTCTAGCACTGACAATTGGGTCCAAAATACAGAAAATAGAGGATAAGATGTTAAAACAACACTCCCAGCTGGAGGAGATGTTAAATGAAAACCAAGTGCTTTGTCATGAAATTAATGATTTAAAAATTCAAAACAAACAGCTACACGAAACATGTCAAAATATAACAAATAATATGTTGAATAAGATCGAAGTTAATTACAATGCAATTATAGAAAGAGTCAATAACATTGAGCAGTCTAATTTTGAAGTGAAAAATCTAGTAAAAAATAATAGTGAGACAAAGAAATATGATAATGACCTTAAAATAATAATTGATAAAGTTAATAAAATTGAAAGTGACAACTCCGACATATTAAAGGCCATAAGAAAAATTATTGCACAGGAGACCACAAGCAATAACAATCATGAAACTGCAATAAATAATAATAATAATAATAATATAGAGAAAACTTTGAAAATTATTCAACATAAACAACAAGAATTTTAAGTAAAATTGAAAATTATCAAATTGGCCTGCCTACCAGTAAGGCAAATACAACTTTTTCGCCGCACAGTATTAGAAATACAAATATTAATGATAAGATAAATAGTGTATTTAGTAATAATGTAAATAATAATAATATATATAACATTGATAATAATTTGAATAACGAAAGCAACGATACACTGCAAGATACGGCGTCGACATCATCTGCACGAAGCACGCGGGTTAAAATGGTAGGTGGGAGGACAATACAAAATAATAATAATACAATATGCAATAATGACTTAATAATTTCAAATATTTTTGACGGTAACAGCACTAAGCGTGTTGATGTAGTTCATGCTACACTGTGTCGTGTCCTCCCATCGATACAGAAAACGGATATAGTATATACCCGCCTGCTTCGGTCAGATAAGTCGCTTTCGGTGACATCAGCCGAGGTAACTAGCGAGCGCAGACGATCACCGTGGGTTGTTACCCTCTCCAGCAGTGAATTAGGAGATAAAATCATGCGACAAAAAAAGTTTATAACAGGCTTTCACACTAAAGATGTCGACATCTCGGCACTTGACCAGGAGACTAGTGATGCAATATTCAATAGTAAAATTTTTATAAATGAACATCTACCAAGGGAAACATTTAATAATTTTAGAAGCCTTAAAGCCCTTGCGATGAGGCTCAAATTTAAATATATCTGGCATAGGGGGAGCCGTTTCCTGGTCAAGATGCGGGATGGCGATGTTTCCCACGAATTTTTAACAGCGGCAGACCTCCAAGTAATTTCAGCCTCGTATGAAACTCCACAAATTGCATTAGATTTACATAAAAAAACAGGAAAAGCAAATATAAATGAAATAGATAAGTTGGACATTCAAACAAATAATCAAACGGAGGCTGTCGCAAATGAATGATTATCGTTGGACACTGCTGGGGGGGGGGGTGCACTGTAGGGGACTGAGAGCAGGATTTATCAATGTGACCTCTCTAGATTGTCATATTGGTACACTCCGTCAACACCTTCTATCTGGTCCCTCCTACCACCTTTTTGAAATTGCTGAGACGCACCTTGCTCAAAACATTGACGACAATCGCATTCAGATCAAGGGCTATTCAATTTTAAGATTAGATAGGAATAAATTTGGGGGTGGGTTAGTCCTGTATGTACACAATAGTTTTAAGGCAACCATACTAAGCCGCTCACGTACCACCCAGGATGGTACGCCGAACATTTCTGAATATATTATGTGTAGTGTGCAACAGGGCGACCTTCCCCCCGTATTCGTTGCTCTGATTTATAGGCCACCGCATGTACCATTCCTGCAAAATTCAGACCTAATTGATAAGCTAGCTACATACACGCAGGACTATAGCCATAAAATCTTGATGGGTGATCTGAATGCGAACCTGTTGAAGACGTCGGCTGATGCAAGATTCGTTAGGTGATTAGCCAACGATTTAAATCTAAAAATAATAGAGCATGGTGCGACTCATCACCTCGAGGGGTCACACATGGATTGATGTCGTTATGACAGATGACAACGACGTGGTGCTGAATGCCAGCAATCAGGCGGCGCCCTTTGCCAGCAATCACACAATTATAGATGTTGAAATAGATTTAAAATTAAACAATAGCCCCATCACCGATACTTTTAGTTACAGAGATTTTAAAACAATAGAACAGGAAGATCTTCTATCTTACCTGAGTAAATGTGACTGGGCGGCGTTTGATTGCTTGGACAACAACGACATGGACGATTTATTGGGACAGCTCAGCGTCAATCTCATGGGGGCAATAGATGAACTCGCTCCACTGAAGCAATTTACACCAAAAATAAAGCTAATCCCCCATGGATTGACGCAGATCTGGCTCACATAATAAAAAAATATGACGCCGTACGCAGACGACTACAGCGCACAAAAAACGGTAATCTTTGGCAGGAGTACCGGTCTCTCGCGGTCGAAGCAGAACAACGCATGAAAATCGCGGGGGAGACTTGCATGCAGAATAAGATTTTTGAAGCCCTAGAAAATAAGAAGGATATTTGGAAAGAACTAAAGGGCTTGGGGCTCCTGCCAAGGGCACGGGGAGGGGGGTTGCATGGCTTCTCGCCGGGTGAGCTGAACTCGCACTTTGCGGGGGTATCGGTCTCCCAGAGTGAAGGTGACGTTGATTTGGGTAGCATCTTGGACTCGGCCAGTGACGACGGCTTTGTTTTCAAAGACGTTACATTGGCGGACGTAGTCCTGGCTGTTGCTCATTTCTCGTCGCAGGCTAGGGGTGAGGACGGTATTCCCCAAAGCGTTGTAGCTAAGGCTCATATATAAGTCATCATATAGCGAGGGTCTTCAACTCCTCTTTCTCTGGTGGTGTCTTCCCAGGGGCTTGGAGGGGGGCTTATTTGGTGCCTCTAAAAAAGGTTTCAGTGCCATCTATTTTATCAGATTTTCGCCCAATAGCACTATTGAACTTTCTCTCCAAGGTGCTGGAGAAGATAGTACACAACCAGATTACCGATTTCTTAAGATCCAAAAATATTTTGGATCCTCTGCAAACCGGTTTCAGACAGCATCACAGCACCCAGACAGCTCTACTAAAACTAACCGAGGACATACGAACTGGGATAAACGACATTAAGAAACTAATGACTATACTGCTACTGTTCGACTTTAGTAAGGCGTTTGACACTATATCACCATCTAAATTACTTCGTAAGCTAATTCGCATGGGTTTTTCCAGGAGTGTTCTTCTGTGGATCAAATCATACATTTTTGGTCGCAGGCCAAAAGTCATAACTGACAACAACGGGGAATCTGATTGGCTAACCACCAATCTAGGTGTGCCACAGGGTTCAGTCCTGGGGCCCTTACTATTCAGTCTTTATATCAATGACTTACAAGACGTACTGATTGGAGATGATGTTAAACACTTGCTATACGCGGACGACTTGCAAACTTACACTCAAGTGACATGGCGAGATCTTTATGTGGGTATCAGATGCATGTCGGCTGTTGCGCGGGCAGTGTCGGAGTGGGCCGAAGCATCCGGACTGCGACTCAATGTCGGCAAAACAAAAGCGATCATTTTCGGTTCCGAGCACAACATCAATCCGTTGCAGGATCTTGGTTTGCCTGGCATTGAGTTTCAGGAAGGTGTACATGTGCCTTTCTCTGACTCGGTCACAAACCTTGGTGTTGTCATGGACTCTAAACTCACGTGGAAACTGCAGGTTGATGCAGTTGGAAAAAAGGTAAATCGTGCTCTTTACAGCCTACGATTTTTTAGTTCACTCACAACTCAGGCGTTGAGAAAGCAGCTTGCATGCGCGCTGGTAGTGCCACATTTAGATTATTGTTCCGTGGTTCACCTTGATGTGTCTGATGAGCTCGAGACGAAGTTGCAACGACTTCAAAATTCATGTGTGAGATACATATGTGGTGTTAGAAGGGATGAGCACATCACTCCTTACAGGAAATATCTTGGCTGGCTTACAGTAAAGGAAAGAAGAGCGTACTTTGCGGGGTTATTATTGTATAGGGCAATAAATATGGGACAACCTCCGTACCTTGCGGCTCTCTTTGGTAAAAACACAGCTAGGACTTCCAGTAGGAGCGGTGTGAAAGAGCTCTCGGTTCCGGGTTCGCGGACTGATAAGGGTCTCTATTCGTTTAGAGCCCAAAGTTCGCGATTCTGGAACACCCTCTCCTGCAGTGTGAGGTATCTGCCGTCCTTATGTAAATTTAAAACGGCGTTAGGCAGGCACCTCAGACAACTGCACGGTGAGTAAGTTGACATCTTTTCATGATGACGGAGAATTCACATACATGGGTAGTTATTTATTTATTTATTGACTTATTTATTTGTTTATTTATTTATTTATTTAATTATTTATTTATTTAATTATTAATTTATTTATTTATTTATCTATTTATTTATCTATTTATTTATTTATTTATTTACTTAATTATTTATTTATTAATTGTATCTTTTTATTTTTTTATTTTAATTTATCCATTCTCTCGTGTTCTGTATTCTTAGTCGTGAAAAATGTTGTAATGTACAAAATATAAAGAGTACATTTTAATAAAGAGTAAATATATCTGCGTGTGTGATGAGTGTATGTATCGGCTGAATTGTAATTGTTTTTAAATTGTGACGTGATGGATGTACGTGTATGCAAGAATGAGTAGACTTCAGAAATTGTTATGGAACTGTGATATAAACAAACTGTGATATTAGATAATGACAAATTTGTGAAACAATTTTTTTATTTATACACTGACGAACTGTGATAGTGATCAAAGACTTAATGTAATGACAAAATAACAATTTTTATGTAATGTATTTTTGCCAAAATTGACAAATAAATCGTATATCTATCTATCTATCTATCTATCTCTCTCTCTCGCTCTCTCTCTCTCTCACTCACTCTCTCTCTCTCTCTCTAAACTCACGTGGAAACTGCAGGTTGATGCAGTTGGAAAAAAGGTAAATCATGCTCTTTACAGGTTACGATTTTTTAGCTCATGCACCACTCAGGCGTTGAGAAAACAGCTTGCATGTGCCCTGGTAGTGCCACATTTAGATTATTGTTCCATGGTTCACCTTGATGTGTCTGATGAGCTTGAGACGAAGTTACAACGACTTCAAAATTCATGTGTGAGATACATATGTGGTATTAGAAGGGACGAGCACGTCACTCCTCACAGGAAATATCTTGGTTGGCTTACCATAAAGGAAAGAAGAGCGTACTTTGCGGGGTTATTATTGTATAAAGCAATAAATATTGGACAACCTCCGTATCCTGCGGCTCTTTTTGGTAAAAACACAGCCAGGACTTCCAGTAGGAGTGGTATGAAAGAGCTCTCGGTTCCGGGATCGCGGACTGATAAGGGTCTACTCGTTTAGAGCCCAATGCTCGCGATTTTGAAACTTCCTCCGCTGCAGTGTGAGGTATCTGCCGTCCTTATGTAAATTTAAAACGGCGTTAGGCATGCACCTCAGGCGACCGCATGGTGATTAATTTGACATTTTTCACGACGACAGAGGAATACATGGGTATTTATTTTTATTTATTTATTTATTTATTTATTTATTTATTTATTTATTTATTTATTTATTTATTTATTTATTTATTTATTTATTTATTTATTTATTTATTTATTTATTTATTTATTTATTTATTTATTTATTTATTTATTTATTTATTTATTTATTTATTTATTTATTTATTTATTTATTTATTTATTTATTTATTTATCTTTTTATTTTATTTTAATTTATCCGTTCTACCGTGTTTTATATTCTCAGTCGTGAAATATGATGTAATAATGTATAAATTACAAACAGTATAAATTAATAAAGAGTGAGTGAATTGATCTGCGTGTGCGATGAGTATACGTATCTGCTTAATTGTAATTGTTTTTAAATTGTGACGTGATGGATGTACGGGTATGCAAGAATGAGTGAACCTCCAGAAATTGTTATGAAACTGTGATATTGACATACTGTGATATATTAGATAATGACAAATTGTGCAACAATTATTTTTATACTTATATACTGACGACCTGTGATAGTGATCAAAGATTTTAATGTAAAGACGAAATAACAATTTATATAATGTATTTTTGCCATATGACAAAATAAATCGTATATCTAGCTCTCTCTCTCTCTCTCTCTCTCCCTCCGCATCACTGACGCGCTTACCTCTCTCTCTTTTCCACTCTTATTTCCCTACCTTTGCTCTCTAATTTTCTTACTCAAACTAAAATTTTTAGATTATGCAACAATTATTATAAAAAGATAATAATTAAATAAACAATTAATTTCAAATAAATACCCTGGTAGAAAATTTAGAAGAAATTAACACACTTATTTTTCACCCTTAAATAAGAATTATTCTACACATTATACTATGTTAAAAAAACATTA
>OX424574.1:112626803-112804663 GCA_949152435.1 Gastracanthus pulcherrimus
TATGGAAAGGTGGAATCAAGATTTTTGTTGGATCTACTAAGGATAGGCGAATGACGTTTCGTGAACCAGGATCGAATGTGGTTCTTACTGGCCATTCAATTTTTTTGTAATGATTCTGTCGATCTCTACTATCCCACAAGCAAAGGTAGCAAGGGTTTTTCGTGAAACCAGATTGTTGTCCAAGAAGCAACGTTATAATTTTCAAATCTCCACAAATCTGCCATTGATGATTCTTGTAATCGATTTTTTCTAACAGCACTTCCATACTTTCATATTTTTCCTCCATGACAGTTGAGTGAGCTATTGGAACTGTGGCATACACATTCGTATTGTGGAGTAAGACGGCCTTTATACTTCCTTTCGAAGAATCTATAAAAAGTCTCCAATCTTCAGATTTATAGCAATTTTTCTTCAATTCATTAATAAGTCCTTTGACATCTGTGCAATATACCAGCGATGAAACTTCGTCCTTCGCAAAATATTTACGAAACTTTCGTATGCTGCTGTAGAAGATTTCTTTCCTTAAAAAATGATGCTAGGTACTCTGCACCATCTTTAGGTAATCCTAAATCTCGAGCTAGATCATTTAATTCCAACTGTGAGATTTGTGCAGGAACTTTGGATTTTTCATAGTGGGGAATGCATCTTCTTCACTAATATCATCACGTTCAAAATTACACTCTTCAGCAGAGTCTTTGTCAACTAGGGTTCATTTGTATACTCCGTATTGAATTAGCTAAAATTGATTGCGTTACTGATGAAAGAGTTATGTAAGTGCTTTTGTGCTTATTTTTGGTATTCTAACCTTTTATCATTCGCACAAAAGTAACAATCATTTTTACTGCACGGTTGTTTCCATGTCGCTGGAACAATATACTTACATTTTTCATTTTTCTCCTTTTTCCAACGATATAGCATCAGCTTGCATGAGTTACAAATGATTTGAGAACCCAATTGTTAGACTCATCTACCTTCAAATTGAAAAGCTAACTATATGTTTCTTTTATATCATCATCTATTTTATCCGTAGAGTAACTACTTTATATTTACAACAAATATAACAGAAAACATCGTGATCTTTATCGCTGGTGTGATATTGCGAATCATCTACAGATTTAGTGTTTGTAACATTATACATCGTAATAGATATCTTATCTGTATCTGCATCCAGGGCACCTCCACGTGACGGCGGGCCACGGCAAAATTACCTTATCCGGCTAAGTCCCTGGAAGACAGCATTTATGCCGTCATGGCAGAAACAGGTAAGATACCTATTACGATGCAGGGATTGGAAACCTCAGTATCGACGGCTGGTCAGGGTGAGAAAGCGGGCCCGCAGGCGTCGTTATCAAGCGACCGCAGCTTTGCATTTTTTGGTGACTTGGCTTATGCAGAGTATAATGTTACAAGCACTAAATCTGTAGATGATTCGCAATATCACACCTGCAATAAAGATCACGATGTTTTCTGTTATATTTGTTGTAAATATGTGGTTCTTACTCTACAGAAAAAAATAGATGATGATTTAAAAAGAACATATAGTGAACTTTTCAATTTGGAGATAACAATTGGGCTCCGCAAATCATTTGTAACTCATGCAAGCTGATGCTATATCGTTGGAAAAAGGAGAAAAATGAAAAATGTAAGTATATTGTTCCAGCGACATGGAAAGAACCGTGCAGTAAAAATGATTGTTACTTTTGTGCGAATGATATAAAAGGTTTCAATACGAAAAATAAACACAAAATCACTTACATAACTGTTACATCAGTAACGCAACCGATTTTAGCTAATTCAATACGGAGTACAGAAATGGAAACTAGTGCATGTGAAGATCCTGAAAAAATGGAAATTGACAAAGACTTGGATATAAAAACAGTATTTCTTTTTTGAGTTCCAGTTAATATTATTACTTTTATATTACGTTTGTATTGTTTTAGAACCTTTAATCTTGTCCCATTGCACAATCGATCGTTAATGCTTATGTTTCGAATAAGGATCACTATTGCTCCGATTTTCAATACTAATTTATGAAAAGGTAATTCATTAAATTTATAAGAATTTAAATGTTTCACTGGGTATGCTAATTTAACATCATTGTCATTTTGATCGACTCCTGGTTTTGCATATTCAGTACTGTAATAAATTGTTTCTAGGGTTTTAATTTTACTCAAAATTTTATCATTTAATTTATGAATATCTTCATTATGAGACGATAATATTGCCCTATCTGCTAAGTCCATTTATTCCCCAATTGTATTACCGTATATTTCTGTACAAATATCGTTTCTTTTCCAATTTTCAGGTATATTTAAAGATTCAACGATTCCTTTACCAATTTGCAGTAAAAATTTAGAAAATTGTTTATCACATGAACACATATTTTTGATAATTTTCTTATTGTAAATTTAGGCCATAAATATGAATATTTTATCGATTCCTGTACTATGCTCATCCTACATCCATTTTTAACAACACGTAAAATTTGTATAAAATCTCATCCTAAAATAATTTGTTTTCCAGCAACAGGTATTGAGACGAGGTTACAACAGTTTCTTGGAGTTCTGTCAATAAATTCCAAAGCTTTTTTTGGAATTATAGAATCTTCGTCCCATATAATTACATCATATTCATGTAATTTTTGTTTGTCTAATTTTAATTTCAAAAAGGTTGTTTATATATTTGATAAATCCAATGGTATTTTTAAAGTTCTATGACTTGTCATTTCCTCAGGAAGTAGAATTGATTCAATACCTGTCCAAGCCATAGATAGTACTTATTTCCTTGTCCCAAAAAATAATATATTAATGTTTTATAAAGCAACGTTTATCCAGAACCTCCTGGACCATCAATAAAATTTAGTTTATCACTCGTGTTCGTTACGTAATCAAAAATTTTACTTTCATTTTCATTTAATTTATTTTTATGCTCATGAAATAAATCTCTATTTTTTGTCATAAATAATTCCATTTATTCTACTGATTTTTCAATTTCAATATTTCCTTCTGGTTCAGGTAAATCAAAATCAGCACATGATAAATTTTCTAAATTGATAATTTTGTTTATTTCTTTTAATGCCCGGTACTCATTCTTACCAGGAAAAGCTTCACAAAAATATTTCTTAAATTCATTCCATATTGTATACGAATATGGTGCAGTATCAGCATTAAGAAACCAAGCTAAAAACTTTCTTAATTCTTTAGGCATCATAATACTACATGCTACCTCAAAAATGTTAGAAACTTGATTATCATGTTCTATCAACTCCAATGCGACAGCTGTATCTTTAAATATTTTATATTCTACATTTTCGTAAGTTTTTACATCTTTAAAAGAAGTTGCTCCTTTTGCACGATTCAAAATTAATTTTAAATGAAATCTTTCAACATCTTTAGGACTAACACTATTTAGTCTTCGAAGAGCTTTCGGAAATACTTTTCGTTTTAACAAATTGTGTTCAATATATCAAAAGCGTAAAATTTTGGTATATCGAAATATTTAATTTTTCTATATTCTTTATCAGTTTGATTCAATTTCAACTACGCAATAAGTGTAGTCGGGGGGATACGGGTAATATGACGCAGTGGCTTGGTTGGCGGACCCATGCGTTAAGTAAGAAGTATTACAGCTTTGTTTTTCTTTGAAACGTACGAGCAGATAGTAGCTTTTTCATAAAAGCCAAAAAGAGTTAACAGTACTTCTCTAGACCTTGACGGTGTCATTTCTTGAGGTATGAACGTTTTATTTTTTTTTCAATGTACCGACGATAGTAAGTTTTCAAGATAACAGAGTCTCCGCCAAAGGTAAAGTTGTGAAAAATCTATCCATGGTTATATTTCGGCAAGATCCTTTATAATCGCTGACCAGGTCTTTGACAACTCGTTCTCCTTGATTGACTTCTCGAGTATTACCTTGTTTACCTGTATACAAAATCCCTTTGAGCGGATAAGCATTACTTGCATCACACAACCAAAACACTTTCAGACCGTATTTGGCTGGCTTGGATGGCATATACTGAGTAAACTTAGTTCTTCCTCGGAAAGGGTAGAGCCGCTCATCGATGGTCAAGTTTTCCGTTGGTTTATACAATGCAGCTAGGTTGGCATTCAGCATCCTCCATATATCAGAAATAGGCGCAGCTTTATCATTGGCTGCTCGAGCCTGGCGTGTTGTATAGTCATCGAAACGTATGAATCGTAAAAGCGACTGAAAACGCCTTCGTCCCATTGTTGCACGATTGAACGGATAAGCATTTTTCTTCCACATTTCATCTACGTGATCTGTGTTTGAATTATTTGCATCAGCACATATCAATACTCCAAAAAAGAATACATTTCTGTCACTGTTACTCCTTTCCATACACGAGGTTCATTTTCTGGATGTTGTTCGTTGTAAACTTGATACACGGCTTCTGCTTTTTTATTGGTGCAGCGAACAATAATATCGACCATTTCCAACGTGATCAATTTCTTGAATGTTTGATTGATAACATTTCTGTACTCCTATGAGGCCCAGCTCTTTGCCTGACAATATTTCTAGCAGGAGTCTGGTGATTTGGTCGTGCGGTTTTATTCCAAACTGTTTTATCTTTTGCTACAAATGTTGTACTTGTGTTGGCTGGAACACTTGAACTGCCTGAACGACTATTAGAAGTCGATACAGCTACTTCATTGTCGTCGCCCTCTTCCTCATCGTCGTCGTCGTCATCATCCTCTTCTTCTTCACCCTCTGGAGCTTCACGATCATTTGTATCCTCTTCAATTTCAGCTGCTTCATCCTGTTCGTAATCTTCAGTGTCCGACGCTTCAATGGCACCAGCATGTGAAGCATTACCGTCCGAAAATCAATCGTCGTCCTCGCTGTCGGACAGATCTTCACTGTCGATCGCGGCGTCATCGTCTTTCTCTTTCTGAGCCTCGCTCAATCTAAATAAAAAAAATGTTAGTTTTACAATAATATTACATTTTGAATAATATCAAATATGTAACACGGTGAGTTTTAATAAATTGAATGCGAAAAATACGAATAAAATTAATTTTTTCGATGAGTATGGGCTACATACAGTAATGTAAAATATATTTTCGTATATTCTCGCATATATATTTATATATAAACACACGAATACACTGTAAATATATAGATTATACTGAGTATTACGTGTGTGCCTGTGTAGCATATATATATTAGTAAACCTTCGTAATGTAACCAATAATAAGGCTCGCGCGAAAATATGTAAAAATGAAGAATACAATATTATTGTATATATAAATACATGTACATATATTACACACGCACACACGTAATACTCAGTATAATCTATATGTTTCAGTGTATTCGTGTGCTTATATATAAAAATATATGCGAGAATATATGAAAATACATTTTACATTGCTGTATGTAGCTCATACTCATCGAAAAAAATTATTTTATTCGTATTTTTCGCATTCAATTTTCGATAAAATTAAAAACCCACCGTGGTAATATAAATCGTGTGTTTATTACATTTACGTTACCTCAAAAACTGTTCTCTCGATAACTCCTCCATCCTTTTATTTATCTGAGGTAGATAAATAAAATACAGTTATCGTTACTTATCACTTCACAAACTTTTTTCAATAATATTGCAATAAATAAATAACTACGAATATCGATATGTAATGCACACACGCTAACGAACTATCCAAACTGACTGGAGTGCCTGCAGCGGTACGTCTGGCTTCCTCGAGTCAACGACGGAAACTGAACTATACAGCTTTACAAAATGCTCCAAAACGTGTATATTCGTTTCACGGCATTCTCGAATATTCCTCAAGTACAAAGTAATTCAGAGAGCGACCCTTTTCCCCACAATTCGAATTCCACGCACCTGGTCTTCGCAGAAACGAGAAATTTAGGGTAGAGCAGCGCGCGTTTTATACCTGATTTAGGACTACAAATATATGCTAATATTTGTGCAAAAATTTTTTTCACTCAAGATATCTGATAATATAGCGCGTAATTTGGTATAAAATTTTCTTGCTGTTATGTTAGGTATATCGTTACACGTAGTTTCAGGTGGAAATTGTGAAAGAATTGTTTTTAACTCTGGCCAATTAGGATTGCAAGTTACGATCTTGAATACATCGAATCTACCAACTTCTGTACTTATTGTCATAGAATGCACAAAAAGTTGATGTGTATGTCTGGAACTACCAATATGTGTAGATGGTAAACTATACATGTTACCCAAGCGCTCTTTATTTTCAAAATTACCGGAATTATTTGAAGCATTACGCCCAACATGATCGATTAAACCCAGATAGTATTAAATTCGTAATTTTTTTCTGATTATATTTAAAATAACACAGCCCCACAAAAAAAAAATTGTAAGTCCCAAAAACTTGACCACGGTACTTATATGTTTTGGGATCGCTGAATCCGAATCCAGGGTTAGTTTAACCCCATCAGATCTTTCTCAAAGTCAGTTGAAGGTCAAATTATCGAAATACATGAAAAATACACTAAAACCATGGTATCTTGGGGTTTTTGGGGTCGCTGAATCCGAATCCGGGGTCAGTTTAACCCCATCAGAACTTTCTCAAGGTCAGTTGAAGGTCAAATTATCGAAATACATGAAAAATACACTGAAACCATGGTATCTTGGGGTTTTTGGGGTCGCTGAATCCGAATCCGGGGTCAGATTAAACAATCAGATCTTTCTCAAGGTCAGTTGAAGGGCAAATTATCGAAATACATGAAAAATACACTAAAACCATGGTATCTTGGGTTTTTTGGGGCGCTCTATCTGAATCCGGGCTTATTACAACCCTATCAGGTCATGGTCAAGGTCAGTTGAAGGTAAAATCATAAAGATTCATAAAAAGTAGAGTCAAACCATGACATTTAGGGGTTTTTGGGGTCGCTGAATCTGAATCCAGGGTCAGTATAGTCCCATAAGGTTATATTTATGGTCAGTTCAAGGTTAGTTCAAGGTCATGGACGTAAAGAGAGTGAAAAAATTAGTTATAAACTGAAACAATGCATAAGGTAATGTAAACCATAAAGCAAAGAACAATGTATATGCAAGTACAATCGTATCCTTTAAAACTATATCATAGTTTGCAGCTCCTTCATTTACTTTAAATTTGTTAGAAGTATATGCAATTCAATAAAATACCCGTAAAAATATTAAGCCCATTACTCTTTTTTATGGTAACGAACTATTTTATTGTCAAATGATCTACGAAGTGGATTACGCTTCCGCTTCTCCGATGTTGATGGTAGATCTCTTTTTAACGACCAACAGTAATCTGCTAACATATTTACGTCCCATCTTCCTTGGTACCTGCGCTCCATTTCCTTGATATCTTGGTGAAATCTCTCTCCCTGCTCTTCGCTGTAATCACCTAGGTTTTCTGGAAATTCATCAACATGCGAATATAAAAAGTGTAATTTTAGATTCATTAGGCAGCCTTGATTTTTGTAACTATTTACTAAATTTAAAACTATTTGTTGGTAATTTGGGCTCTTATGATTTCCAAGAAAGTTTTTAATTACGTCCTTGAAACATAACCATGCTTCTCTCTCTGTATGATTCATTTTCGTAACAAAAATTTCATCATTTATCATCTTACGAATCTGAGGGCCATCGAAAATTCCTTCATTTACTTTAGCATCACTTAATTTGGGAAACTGATTTCGCAGATACTTAAAGCAGCTACCATCTTTGTCTAAAGATTTTACCCATTGTTTCATAAGTCCCAATTTAATGTGCAGAGGTGGTATAAGAATTTTTGATGGATCAACAAGTGGCTTATCTTTTATATTCTTAGAACCCGGTTCGAACTTTTGTCTAAGGGGCCAGACACTTTTTATGTAATGATTCTTTCTATCCCTACTATCCCATTCACATAAATAGCAAGGATATTTTGTGAATCCCGATTGTTGCCCCAGAAGTATTGTTATGATTTTAAGATCCCCACATATTTGCCAATTATGATCATTGTATTTTATTCGGTCTAATATTACTTTCATGTTACAGTACTCTTCATTCGGTATTACCGAATATCCTATGGGAATGGCTGCATAAACATTTGTATTGTATAACAGAACGGTTTTTAAACTTCTCGTTGACGAATCGATGAACAATCTCTACTCGTTAGGGTTGTAACATCCATGTTTAAAGCAATTCATCAACCCAACTATATCTTTGCAGTAAACTAAGGAAAATTCTTCATCTTTAGCGAAATAATCACGATATTTCTTATCTCTGTCTCGGTAGTAAGAAACTTTAATTTTTCCAGCTTCATTAGTATTTTCTTTTAGCCATGTACTGCTCTTTAATATTTTGATTGATTTTTCTTCTATTTTTTGGGGTCTCATACTTGCTACAAATGTAACAAAAACTATCCCGTTTTGCTATAAGGCATTCTTGGTCACCAGACCTCAAGTGATAAATTCTTGTAGTATTGTACTCTTCGAAAGCTAAGTTTCCCACTAACAAAGAGCTGCAGTCGCTTGATGACGACGATTTTTATTTAGAAAGACATGATGAAGATGAAATCTTAGAAGAAGAAATGGAGGAAGGAGATATTATTGCGGAAGAAGAAATAGCGCCTGATGAAGACAATAACGTTGCTAGTACAAGTGATACAAGTGACGAAGAATACATCCCCTACATTACTAAGAAGGAGAAAGGTCCACTTACACAGGAAAAAGTGAATGATCTCATACACGATTTGGGCCTACCAAAGGATGGGGCGGAGTACTTGGCTTCATAGCTAAAAGAAAATACTAATGAAGCTGGAAAAATTAAAGTTTCTTACTACCGAGACACCGATAAGAACTATCGTGATTATTTCGCTAAAGATGAAGAATTTTCCTTAGTTTACTGCAAAGATATAGTTGGGTTGATGAATTGCTTTAAACATGGATGTTACAACCCTAACGAGTGGAGATTGTTCATCGATTCGTCAACGAGAAGTTTAAAAGCCGTTCTGTTACACAATACAAATGTTTATGCAGCCATTCCCATAGGATATTCGGTAATACTGAATGAAGAGTACTGTAACATGAAAGTAATATTAGACCGAATAAAATACAATGATCATAAATGGCAAATATGTTATATATTTTACTAAACGTTTTTCATTTATATTATTAACGGTATCTAATTTTCTTTTTTAATGTAAGATATCATCACCACGAGTTTGTACTTTCCTAGATCAGTTGATTGAGTTTTTATTATTATCATAGTAAAACTTATTGTAAATTTTTTGATAATCTTCATTGAAGACAGAATTGGTACATTCTACAATATCATAATGTCCGTTATCGATATCTCCGGATAATAATAGAATTAAATTGCTTTGACTATCATTTAGCCCAAATTCCCTTACACTATTAATTCTGTTATGAATAATTTTTAGACCTATATGATATATACTAATAAAAGCTTCTATTTCTACCTCTCCACCGAAAATTCCATTAGTAGACATACAATTTTTGTAAATCTTTTGATCCAAAATTGCAATATCAGGTGATTCATCTCCTATTATATAGGGTTCATAAAAAGACCCATTATTAATAACCATATTAACAACTTTTAAACGAACTTGTCTATGTTTTTGTTGGTCGTTATATAGAAAATAAGAGAACAATCAAAATAAACAATTTCCATCTCTTATTATTGAAATTTTTACTCCTCTGTTATCTATTTTTAATAAATTTAAATAATTTGTCGTAAAGGTGATACATCAGATATTATTTGTAAAGATATTAACAAAATTTATTTTTACTTTTTAATATATAGAATTTGTATATCCTTCTATGTTTTATTTTATATTCCTGGATTGTATATTTAATTTGTGTAACTTCTGTGTTAAATCTTCAACATTTTCAGGTTCAAAGCTTCTCATATATACGAGTATAAACTCTATTTAGATAGATAAGATTTAACTCACGAAATTCTTTTTGTTGCCAAATAGAACGTAACCGGTCGGCCAGTCGCAAAGCGGCGCAGAGATCCTATTATATAGCAATTGTAATGTTGAGTATGCAAATAAATATCTATACAAAATAAACTGTATTATAAATTGATATAAACTGAACTAAAACAGTTATAAATGCTCAAAAGAATTTATATATATATATATATATATATATATATATATATATATATATATATATATATATAATTATATAGAAAAAATAGCCTATTTCAATTTGACATTATCAAATTCAGTGAATATAGCAATCGATGTTTCAAATCGATATATTTCGCTACTGTTGTGATATACATATATGTTATGAATTGACGAAAATTTCAGTGCAATATATGTTATTGTATAAATTGTAACGAGTCAAGAATAATTCACATGTAATACAGCGCGGAGAATGGGCCAATTGTCGCCATCTGACAGCCGCGGGCGTCCTCAGGTAGGCAAGAGAGAGCAGGCGGCGAGATGCCTCCGAGGCCATGGTGAAAGGCCATTATCGCTAACGCTATCGTGCCGCGTACCACGCTTTCGACCTGCTCGTCACCATCTTGGCGATTCTACCGCTCCGCAAGTGGACGTGTACGCGCTTGGGCTGCGCACGGTGATTCAGGCGTGCGTGGCTGCAAGAACGACTGGTGGAGGCGAGTAGTTAGGGCAGCGCGGCTACTGCGCCAACGCGACTCCAGCGCTATCTATCTGCGATCTGTTTTACCGACATTGACGATTCTGTTTTACTATGCAACGCGGCTCCAGCACACCTATCTACGATCTGTTTTACTGACAGTGTTAAGTGACGGAAGTTGTACTATATTAATTAAATTAATATCTTGAATACACATACACAGCTTCCATCACTTAATTTTCCCTATGTATTGGTCGAGGTCACAAACGGTTCCGATTGCTCGCTTATCGCTGACTAGGGACTCTTCTCCCCTATCGCGCGATCGAGGAATGCACGCTGCAAAGTAGCAAGCCTGCTGTTGCTAAGCTCATTTAAGAACCACGAGCGTGACACGAGGCGACAATCACCGTCACGTCACGGAGGAGAGGAAAGGTCTTGAGCGGGGGTGAACGCTGCAACGCGGCCGCTGCAGCTAAGCCACGTTTTTGGTCAGTCGTGATCGAGCCAATTTAGAATAACCACACGCCTCACCAATACAGATATTTATAACAAAGCATTCAACGAAGTTCAGAGAAGCATAAATAAAATATATTAAGGAAAAGAATCAAACAAGTAAGGTAAGAATTCTTTCATTTCCCATTCAATTCCCCGAAGAATTTATTGAATAACAATATTAAGGAGTTAAGCAAAAGGTTTAATCGCCCCACGTGCGCGAAAGACCCGGGCTTATACAGGACGGCTGGACTAGACCTTCCCCCCTGGCTTTAATAAAATTATTCCGTTAAGAAACAATACGTTTCTTAACAAGAATTGGTAGAGGCGCCGGGTAAACTTGTCCAAGATAAACTTTTGTTTACCTCGTTATTGTTCTGTAAAAAGAACAACATATATATATACGATTAACATATAATAAATAATATAAAATATAAAAAAATAAAGTGAATCTCACCAACGTTGACGGTGTACACACAAGCTAACACAAAAATCATAACAATTTTTATATACATATATCACAACACATCATCACACTGTCATCACAATTCTTGCCAGCGACGAGCATATTGTGCTCTGCTAACTTTAGGCCTCGTGGTCGAGCCAGCCAGGTCGCAGCGGTGCGTTGTTGACACTGAGCTGCAGCGACAAAACTCAGAGATACACACACACATGAGTACACTTTATATTTACTTCCCTAAGAATACACACACATCACCTCCTAGTCTACACTAAAAATTAAAGTTTTTTTTGCACTTTGAAACACTTTTTTTTTTTTCTTTTTCACTTAGCGCGGGTAGATAAATCCCACATGCTATATCACAGTTTATACAAACAAAGGGGGTAAATGGTCCTCTTCTCTCAAGTAAACTTGGCGTTTAGCCATATCCAGGCGACAACAGTTACAAATCTGGCGTAAGCTGTAAAAATACATTAGCATTATTGAATACACAATATCAACATATTCATTAGACAATATTCCATAGTAACGCTCAATTTTCAAAAATTTTCTTTCTTTAAGTATAATTTTAAAACAAAATAATTATTTAATTAAAATTTATCAAAGCCACTCATTGAGAATAACTTCTACAGCTAAATATTAATAAAGACGAGGGGCAAAAACTTACTTGTAACTCTGAAAAAGGTGCCCCAAAAGCCAGCTTTTGGATTTAATGCCTCAGCTCAGGTCGACGAAAAGCCCAGAAACTGTACGTCTAGGGGTACAGGCTAGTTGAAGGGCAAGGAGACCCTTTTCACTCGTTGGCGCCAGTCATAATCTGGTTTTCCAGGCGTTAACGGCCACGTATCACTCCAACCTTTACTCCAACTTTAACTCCAACCTGCAAAAAGACACCATTATAAATATTTACATATACACACATACATTTACCTAATTTTAAGCATATTACTCATATTTCATAAATAATAAGCCCGCCAATACAGACAAATCTGGAGTAAGTAGTAAAGTAGGTAGTAACATATATATATATATATATATATATATATATATATATATATATATATATATATATATATATATTGGAATCAAGCGCCAAAACAAGGAATATATGGAGTTATATAGGGATTATAAAGGAAATTAATGAAAGGGATAGGAGCTCGATAATAATAAGTTTTATAAGAACGCTCACCTATATGCAAAGAAGCTTGAGTCGACTCAAACTAAGAGTAACGGCCAAGGTTGTGTAGAAGAGACAGCTTGAGAGATTTCAGGCTCCGGTCAAAAGCAACCACCTTATACAGCTTTCTGAAAATTAAAAGAAAAACCTATGAGATGCTACACAAAGGAATAGTCCTTCTAGAAAAGAGGCAATACCTTTTTGGCAGAGTAAATAAGGTAACTTATCTGGTCATACGTTAATACAGCAAGCCTGGACCACTCCTTTTCCGCAACCCAACAACAATACTTAATTTAACGTCAACTCATTACACTGCAGCAGACTGCATGTTGCAGATGCACATGGCTATAGTGACGAGCGTCTAGGGACTTTCTCGCGCTCAGCACTAGGCACACGGAACTGACTCTAGCGCGGAGTATAGCTAGACTCGCAGCGCAAGGAGTACAGCGGCGCCGCCATTTTCGGGCGGGCGCCATTTTCAGCGCGCGCGTATTCCAAACGGGTTTTCGATAAATTCAATGTTTAGGTTGATTTAACCTAATAATAAAATCTTATTAATAAACATATAATAATAATTATTAAATAAGCAATTTTTGTAATAAATTTTCAGTAGAATATTTTTTTTAAACAGATTTTACGAAATCTTCTATATAATACCTATTCATTTCTATAACAAACATTTAAATTTTTTTTTGGTTTCTTTTTTTTAGAATAAGGAAATCATTGACATTGATAATGATACTTGTTTAATATTTTACGCAACTAACCTAAAATTTGAACTGTTTTTTTATATATATTTGAATATCAAGATTTTTAATTTTCAATGTTATTTATTTAATTCCGGAAACATGCGCAAAATTCAAATACTGGTTACATATTGATTTACTTGGGACTTTGAACTTAATAATAATACGCATTAGTCATATTATTCATCAATTAACAATATTAATCAATATTAATAGCATTTTATGAATAGTACTCCATTTTCCTTTTATTTATTATTCAATCATTACCATAATATTTTAATTTATTAGTGATATTGATGATATTTCTAACAATATCAATACATTCATTTGTTTAAATTTATTATAACCTTAGTGATATTTTCTGAATAATTTTATTTCTTTTCGACATAATATACCTTCATATTTTTTCTGTAGTTTTTTTTTAATGATATTAACTTTTAAAACTAGTAATCATGAATAAATTTTCTTTGTTTATTATACAAAATTGAGCATTTGATGCAATTTGTAGGGACTTTCAATAATTATAAACCCTTTTTTTTAGTTTTCAACTTTCTTATTTAACATTTTTCACACTTATTTAACAATACCCTTAAGAATAAAACAATTTTATCAATAATTCAGTTTATTTAATAATAGTATTTCTATAATAAATTGATAAGAATTGTTTGTGTGGATAACTTACTTTAGTCATTAAGAATAATTTTTTTTTGGGAGATTTTAGCTTTCAATCGAGTTTATTTAAATGGTAGTTGGGACAATTTTACGGATGGGTGATATAAACAATTTATATAAAGCTAATTTGAAAACGGAAACCGAGACCGCGCAACAAGAAGAGGATACTGGTTTTGTACATTTTTCAGAGAGGTTTCAATGACTCATTCAAATACTCGAGCCGACACTTTATGAAGTTTTAGAATTTTAGAAAAAGGGAAATTCGTACTACTTTTCTTTCTTTTCAGCCAAAGGAAAATATATAAGAAAAACACATATTTTCAAAATTTATCCAAGTCACACCTAACCAAAAGCAAGTCCTAATTATCAAGGAATTTAAAACCAGTGTACCTAATTGGGACACAATCATACGGTGAAAAAATAGTGCAAAAGGCTTTATACCAAGCACGATTTTAAAGAAATGGTTGACCCTAGGGATGGCTCAGGTAATGGCGCTGCGACTGCCGCAAATGCCACTGGTTCGGCGGAGTTAGTGACCACTATGGTCAATAGTTTTTCTTTACTCAATTCCACGAATGGTATTCCGATATTTGACGGAAGTAACATACCGGTCAAAGATTACATTGAAGATCTCAGACATGCAGCATCAAATATACCTGTAACAGAGAAAGAACAATTGTTAAAGAATGTCATTCAAAGATTAACAGGCGCTGCAAAAAGAAGTCTGAGAAATAAAACCATAACCACAATAGATGATCTGATAAAACACTTGAAATACAGATTTGGACCAGGAAAGAATTTCAGCTACTATGATAGTAAAATACACAATGTTCGCATGAAACAAGAAGATACCGTTGGAGATTTTTATGACGAAATAAATATACTGTTAAACAGTGCCAAGAGCGCCTTAAAAGAAGAAAGAGGAAATGATTACGATGATCAGATGATGATACCGTTAAATCCCATGGCGGTGGATATTTTCATAAGAGGTTTACCAGGAAACCTATGTGAAAGAGTGGATTTGACTCATCCGAGGAATCTAGAGGAAGCTATCAGAGTAGAAACAAAAATGGAAGCCAGAATTATCCCAGACGTGAGATATAATAGTAACCAACGGACCTACAGAACTCAGGGATATCCGGAACACAGGAGAAATTCCAATCATGACAATCAACCCAGGTTCAGGGATAACTACAACAACTATGGAAAATCTAGAGACCCAATGTACATTGGATACATGGATCATAAACCCCGTGAGATCGAGGAGCCTTATGAACAATGTGGACCACAGTATGACAATTACATATTTCTGGACAGGGGACCAGATCGAACACACTATGAATCCAGGAAAGCCTATGAATTACGAAATCAGAATTAAAATAAAGGTTATTATGGACATAACAGGGATCAATACGAGCATCGACACCAATATGGACCAGGAATCCTATTTGATCAAGGACATTTTCAAAGGAATGATGATCACACGCCTAGGTTTAATAATCAGTTGCCTAGAAATGACTACCAACCAAGGCCAATCACTATACGGGAAGGTATCAAAATCATCAACCCAAGCAACCGGAACAAGCGTGATTTCACAAACAATTATTATGAAAGCAACGAGGCTTACAATGGCCAGGAGCGCTACAACTTCCCCCCAGTAAGGAGGGGCATTTAAATTCCAATGGGGCTCGCCACGGCAGGAAATGGCGGGCCAGAACACAAAGCTACACCAGAATCAAAGTATGCCCAGGATAGCCCAACAATATCAAGGACAAGGCCAAAATTACAATCAGTACAACCAAAGGGAAAATAAAATCCCGAGGCCCATACAGGATCAGTATCAGGAACAAAAGAGGACAAAATAACCAGTATGGCAGAATCAGAAGACGCAATATCAAAACCGCAATGCGGAGCAAGTGAACAAAGTAATGACGATATCGAAGAGCCAGGAAAGGTCCACAGGATTGCGCCTTGCACGAGACATAGAGATGGAAATGAAGATGAAGAAAATGACAAGCCATCAGCCATCAGACTTAAAGTACCGGGAGGAAGAAGACCATGGCTAACATTCATGTTGGACAATGGGGCAACAGTCAACTAAATAAAAATTTATGCCTTGGACCCATATACAGAAGTAGATAGTGACCAAACATGCCTTTTAGGAGGAATTACTCCAGATACCATGGAAACCCTAGGTTTAGTGTACATGAACATAAGGGGAAAGCCATGTAGGTTCCAGGTAGTACCAGATGATTTCCCGATAGCATGTAATGGTATGCTAGGAAGGAACTTTTTCAAGCAAGAAGAATCCGCTATCTCCCATTATAATAATGCACTTATAATTACTGGTGATGTGTTGAATCCAATACCATTCCTAACTTCAGAAGAGCTCAAACAAGAAGGTTACATACCAAGGCAAGTATATGAAGAAAGAAGCAATTCACAAAAGGACCCTGCGACTGCAGAAATGCAGGATAGAATATTGCAAGTCAGTAAAGATAATCAACAAGGAACAACACAAAGGGTCAAATACATCATACCAAAGAGAACAAGACAAATAATAAAAATCAATTTGATAAGTACCAACCTGAAGGAAGGATATCTGCCAAGAATAGACGTCGGAAACAAGGACGTATTTTTAGGAGAGGGAGTAGTAATGAATGAAGACAATGCATGCAAGGTGATGGCCATAAATACCAGCCACCAAAATGTGACGATAGAATTGGACCCAAAGGAAATACTTGAATTTTAAACTCATCCTGCATTTCTAACGGACACGGAAAGTAAATTTGATGTGGAAATCATTGTCAATAAGATAAAGAGGCTAGAAAAGTGAAGAGCGTAATAAAAAGGGAACACATGAATCAAGAAGAATTGGATATAGTAGACAAGATAGCCGAAGAGTACTATGATCGATTTTTACTACCAGCGGACAATCTGCCTTGTACAGATAAAATACAGCATTCAATACCTATGGAAAATGACTTGTCTATCAATGCAAAACAATACATAATTCTACTCACACACATGGAAGTAGTGAAGGAAAGTGTTAAGAAAAAGTTAAAGGACAAAATAATACAACCTTCGAACTCACAGTACAACTCACCAATGTCGATAGTCCCAAAGAAATCCGATAGCAAGGGAAATCCAAGATGGCGCATGGTGGTAGATTTCAGAGAATTAAACAAGAAAACCATATGGGATGCTTATACATTACCAAACATAGCCGATATGATGGATCAGCTAGGCGGAGCAATGTATTTCTCAGTCTTTGATCTAGCAAGTGGTTTCCAACAAATTCGTATGAAATCTGAAGATTGCTACGAAACCACCTTTATAACGAGGAATAGGCATTTCAAATATGCCAGAATACCTGAAGATTTAAAAGGGGCAACCGCCACATTTCAAAGATTAATGGACAATATACTCAGAGGACTTACGAGATTTAAAACTCAGTGTATTCACGAGATTTAAAACAACATTATGACCGAATAATGAGATTAATGGAAAGACTCAGAGACGCGAGCATAGTATTGCAACCAGATTAGGTAAAAAACACTCGAATAAAAGCAACAATTTGCTACGGAAAAGTGCAATTATCAGACAAAAAGGACTGCACAGCCCTCATCGCAGCGTTGCATGATAGTCTGACAGGAGGGCATAAAGGAGTGAATCAAACTTACCAAAAGATCAGGGAGAGATACTACTGGCCAAGGATGAGAAACGAGGTACTGAATTACATACGGAAATGCTGTCAAGAAAAAAAAATAGACCGTTTCAAGACTCAAGAGCCAATGATCATAACAGACACTCCCATAGAAGCTTTTGACAAAGTATCAATAGATACAGTGGGAAAACTAAGAATAACACCAACTGGATTTTCAGACCGAGGAACTAGTTTCTTATCGGAAATCGTAGGGATCATGTTAAGGTTATTTAAAATTGATCACCTAACAACCTCAGGGTACAGACCCCAAACTAATGGCTCCCTTGAACAGAGTCATGCACTTTTAATAGATTTCATTAGAACCTACTCAGAAAAATTTGATGACTGGGATAGTTTAACACCTTTTGCCACATTTTCATATAACACAAGTGTACGCTGTTCAACCAATTTTATTCCGTTTGAATTAGTATATGGCCGCATAGCCCGTTTCCCAATACGCATACCCTCTGACGAAAGTTTGCGAACCTACAACATTTATTTATGTGACCTAATTCTACGTCTAAATGAAAATCATGGCCGGTCAAAATCAAATAAAAGCCAAACGTAAATCTAAACGGGAATATGATAAAAAAATCAGAAGATTTAAGGCAAAGATGGGAGGCTATGCGCGAATCTTAAAAGAAGCCAGGACCTCAAAGGAAGATAGCTTGTGCAACAAATCTTTAAAAATAGTAGAAATTCTAGGCTCCCGATGGAATACCTTGACAAATTCAGAACATTATTTAAATTACAGGTATCGTCAAAATGGACCTAATATTCACAATATTAACACTCGTCACTGTAGTATCTTCTCGCAGCAACTATGATTTAGAAAAAGTAGAATCAAAATCCCCGTATCTACTATGAGCGGATACAAACAATTAGAATAGAAAGGGCTGATTGGCAAATTGCCATTTACATAAATGTCAATGAATTTTTACAAATTCACAGACCTCTCGAATCATTCAACCGAGTGTACTCCAAATGCATTATAAAATTGCCTGAACACAAATGCAAACTAGCACTGGGAACAGATCTCATTGAATTGAAACCCCAAACACTGGCCCACTTGCACACACACAAATAAATGAAACCATACAAAATCTGGGACACAATGAAAGAAGACCCCTCAAAGAAGTGTCAACGCCAGAATACTGTGAAGTCACAATGTTGTTAAACCCAAGCATTGAAGGCCTAAAAACGTGTGATGTATGGTACAAATACTACCCTGAACCCCAATGGAACTATTTAAGTGTGTGACGTGTATTCCACGTCCCAATATTATCAAAAACATGGCAGTTAATTGTGACCGAATCACCCGTCACCAGAGCCGAGCATCTTTTGTTTATAAATGGTTATTGTTATTAATGGGGGGAAATTGTTATTTTTATTTGTTGAGGGAATGAGGATAAGGAGAGTCGCGACCAAGGAAAGCCACAGACCAGCACACACATGCACACATTCATACCAACGACACCAGCTGATCCCGCCGCAGAGACGACTGATCGGAGCGACCAACGGCGACGAACCAATACACACGCACACCCGGCACCTACACCATCGCACACTGTACGCACGACCCTCTCTCTCTCTCACTTGCTCTTCTCCCTCACCTCTCGAGGACGAAACCACTGCCCGCACACACACACACACACACACACGCGCGAACCGTCCTCTCTTCCGATGCACGCCGACCCGGGAGGAGAGAGGATTCACAGCAGCAGCGGCAGCTTCCTCGAGGCACACCACTTCGGCTGTAGCCGCCGGAGAGAGAGAGAGAGAGAGAGAGAGAGAGAGAGATACCGACGCGGCTAGCGCCGTGCCGCGAGCCGCCTGAAGCTGCCGGTCTACCATATCGTAGGCCGGCGTGCGCACGTCGCCGCTGCCAACTGTGATGGTCCTGCGGCGACAAAACTGAAAGCGCTCGATATAGATATACACGACGGGTTGCCGCGCGTGTATATTTAGCAATTCATATTTCCCGCGCTTCGTGGGCAGGGCGGTAATCGCGGAGCGGACCAATGACAGATAGCGACTCAAATAGTCACCGACTGGGCCTTGATTTTGGCATTTAAGGAAAATCAAGGCCATTCAATGACAAGATAAGGGCGGAAGCAACAAGTGTGTGGGCTGAAGATAGTAAAAAAAAAGAGCCGAATTTGGAAGAGATTTCCGCCCTCTCCGATTTTGAGCATTGACTGCCCGCCCGTCGTAGCTTTCAGACGCACGTCGCGCGCACCTGTCAAGTTTTATAAGACCGCGAGGACATAATCGGCGAGCAGAAAGTTACTAGTGGTAGTTTGGCGAAGAGTAGGAACGAGGAGCGCTACGAGAAAAATCGGCAAGATTTATTGGTCGCGTAGGAGATTTGAGACGCGCGCTAAAGGCAGATCAGAGGGATTTCTCGGGCCACGCGGGGTTCGCGAGCTAATAGCGACTACGAGGCAGAGACCTCGAGACTTCTAACGAGGCGACAACAGTTAAGTGACGGTAAGTGGACTGTAATTGTCGAGTATCCCTCGGCATTTATAGAGAGAGTTGGTAAATATAAAGTTATCCATTTATACACACATATATATTGTCGCCATGTGCTCGGAGGCGACGGCGTAAATACGTTGGTCGTGTGACACCATCGTTTCGAATCAGTGCGCGCCGGGCCAGCTCGAAATTTACGCGAAAGTAGCGTGGAAAAAAGGAGATTACGTGATAGCCGGAAAACCTCGGGAAAACGTGGTGATCTGGTCGTCTTTAAATTGTAAATTGGCGACCGTTATTATTATGTGATCATTAAAAATAAAGCTTAGGTACTTAAAGTGTGAAATTTTTGTGATTATTTGTAGAATTAATTATCCTGATTTTTCTCTTCACGGAACTTCCTCTGGGAGAAGACTCGTGCAGAGCTAGCCGCGCTTTACCTGGCGCCCATTATTATTGATAAATTCGGTAAAGTGCTGAGCAAAACTTATAAAGAAATAGAGTAACAAATACCACGTTGTAAGTGTAGATGGATCATGGCTGTACTCGACGGTAAAAGAAGAACTTCTAAAAATAACATGTTCAGGTGAAGCAGACCAAACATTAAAAACGAACGGCGTGGGAATTGTAAGACTGGCTACAGGTTGTGTAGGAAGAACCAAAGAAGTGGCTCTAATCAATGAGGAAAACAAGAGAATGAAGCAACAGTACATTTGCAAATCTGAAATAAATTTAGAAATAAATCAAAGCCAATTTAGAGTAGCCACACGCCTCACTAATATAGATATTTATAACAAAGAATTCAACTAAGATAAGAGAAGCATAAATAAAATATATTAAGGAAAAGAATCAAACAAGTAAGGTAAGAATTCTTTTATTTCCCATTCAATTCCCCGAAGAATTTATTGAATAACAATATTAATGAGTTAAGCAAAAGACTTAATCGCCCCACGTGCGCGAAAGGCCCGGGCCTGTACAGGACGGCTGGACTAGACATTCCCCTACCCCCAGCTTTAATAAAATTATTCCGTTAAGAAACAATACGTTTCTTAACAACAGTCATGGATCTGTTTTACCATGCGACGCGACTCCCGCGCCTCCTATCCGCGACCTACTATACCGACAGTGATGGTTCTGTTTTACCATGCGTTCTGCGCCATGTTGGCGCACGCGGCCGGTGTTTGTCTGCGCCGCGGCAGTCGCCAATCTGTAGTGGGTGGGAGAAAGATGGATGATTGATAGGTGGGTATGAGAAGGGATTTTTTATAAATAAATGTACATAATTATCTTTTTAATAAATATAATTTTTTATATAAATAAATATAAATAATTATTTACAGAATTAGAATCGTTTGTACTCTTGACGTTCAGGTAAAGAAGTTTTTTCAACAATACTTTTTTTTATAAGTTTTCCATTGAGGAGGAGATTTAGCGTCTTCTTTTTTCATAGAATTTTTATTAGTCTCTGAGAGAGGAGTGTAGGCTACACAGCTACTTCTTTGACCCATGATGGTTTTGAGTATTCTAAAAAGAACAATAGATTCGTTTCTTATATATAGTCAGAAAACTGTATATAATTGAAACTTTATAAGAGTCAATAATATAAAATATAAAATTTAAATTTAAAATTAAAGTTAATAAACTGAATATAATAAATTAATTTTTTAAGATAAATACAATTGAATATAGAGTTTAAATTTAAAATAAAATGCTTTATATTTTAAAGTATACACAAATGGTTGGGGTACTAGGAATTTAAGGTCTTCGGGTATATATTTTAAAGCAAAAATTAATTCAATAAAGTAGGTTTATTTTTATGTCATTTATTTAAAAAAATAATAATTTAATACATAACTATACAATACGAGTGAGATCAATTATACATAATTCTATTGCAAATAATAGTAAACTAAACTTTTTTTTATAAGCTTTTAAGGGGTTAGGCCACAGTAGAGTGCAAAAAATCATGTGTATATTTAAAAACGGGTTTTTATGTAAAAAAGTAATTTATTCATAAAAATAATTTTAAACCTATATAGTATAACTAAAAAACTATACAAAAAAATTAAAAAAAAAATTTTTTTTTAACAAAATGGCGGATTACCGGCTATTTCTTTTAGCGCCTTTTTTTTGCTCTACGGCCGTACAAATTCTGTCCGTAATTTTTGATCTGGAACAAAAAAAAATTTTTCGTTAATCTTCATCTAAATACCTAGCAAAACACGTAGCCGATTTCCAAAATATTGATTTTTTCCAAAGTGGCGCGTACTTGAAATTGAAACCTTAATTTTGTATGAAAAATTTCGTTTAAAATTGCTCATAAAATGGAAAGTTTTTAATTAATCGAAAAATTCCTACGCTTTTTGATGTGAAATTCAATCACAATGATGATGTAAATCGGATTTGAAGTCAATCGGATAAAAATTGTCAAAGTTATTTGTACGGCCAATTTAAAAAATGTCGTTTTGAGAAAAACGCGTTTAAAGTGTTACACGTAAGTTTCTTATTGTTAAACTTAAAAAATGCAACTAAAAAAATTTGTTACCATTAGTCTGTGATGCTAGCACCATAAAGCTGCCCTTCCAACTCAAGATTTTCCTCTTCTTGGCTTTTTCTGAACGATTTTGGGCCTAAGCGTGCCTCCTTCACCACATCAGAAAGAGAGCGCTCAGCGTAGTTGATGCGCGATGCGTCCGTTTCGATGCAAAAATTATAGCGGTTGAGCCCTATAGTCATGCCGAAAACTTGCATGATGTTCATGACACTGCTTAATCCGTCATTAAAAGTGCATACTACAATGTCCGCAGCTATATCGAGGACTAATTTGCCGCTCGAAACGCTCTTAGGCGCCAAGACCCAAAGAGTAGAATTAAAACTTTCGTTATTATTTTGCGTGAAGCCTCCTAAACACCGAGTCAACAAATCATCGTTTGAAAGTTCTTCATAAATAGGCTTAATGGCATTAAAAACTTCCTGATTAAGTGGCTTTTTATGCTTGTAAGAAGCAAGAGAGTTCGTAGCTTTAGCTCTTTGCCATGAACACCACGAGTCGGCGCCGCATGGGCAATTGTCGTGCTGCGGATTATTGACGTCGGAAAGCTTGTGATAAAGCGTGGCCCAAATTTCCTCTTTCATTTTAATGTTTATTGGTCGTATTTCAAAAAGCAGTTATTTTCTGCTTTGATGCATAATGTCACATTGTAGGTTGTACAATAAAATTTCGATCGAATCCGAAGTTTTTTATTGCTACAATTTTCACAGTTTTTGGGAACTCCTTCATGAACGGTAGGTAAATGCATCTGTTGCTGCGTTCTAACACTATCAGGTGTTTTAGTTTTTTTTGGAGTAGGGGTTTTGGAAGAGGGTCTTCCCCGTTTCACTCGGCCAGCCGGTCCTACCACTTCATCTACAACTGACTAACGAAACTCCTTAAATTTCAAATTGCTATTAGGATTGCGCAGTTTGATAATTATGAAAGAGTTGACCAAAGTCACGTCGATGTAGTGCCAGATTAAACGATGCCACTATTTTTTGCTCTTTCTGGAAATTTCATAAAATGATTTCATCATGTCTGACTTATCAACGCATCCCATGTAAGCGTTATAATCTTTGGCCATTTTCCGGAAAGTTACAGTTTTCAAAGAACCATCTCTTTGTCTTCTCTGCACCTCTGACAACGCAGATGGATCGTGAAAGTTTGATAGAAACTGGACTGGCTTTTTGTCAACTCATTTTATCCATCTGATACGGTCATCTGACGTATGGTATTCACTATCTCCGATGTTCATATCTTTATCTTTTTCCTGAAAATTGGGTACATCTTTACGGCTTTTCCTAACAGTTCCACAATCTAAGATTCCACCTTTTAGCAATGAACTCATCAAAGCAATACTTGAGAAGTAATTATCAAAGTAGATATGGTAATTCATATTCGTCAAGAACCGAGATAAATCCTTGATAACGCTCTTCCCTTAATTTTTGTTAGTAGTATTACCAATTTCCCCAGTATAAATTCGAATTCATATCAACTCTTACCCACACCTTATATCCTCTTTTTATAGGTTTTTGAGGCATGTACTGTTTCATAGTATTTCTACCTTTGAATTTATCATGCTCTCATCTATAGATTGTTCTCTTGTTGGATCATAATAATGCAGATAGGTTTCAGAAATTTTGTCAATAAACGGTATTATTTTATACAATTTATCAAACGTTGGGTCCCCCCTTTTGGGTTCTTTAGTCTTATCATTCAAGTGTAGATTGCTGACCAGGAAAGAAAATCTCTTGACGGGCATTTTTGAACTTATATAAGCATCATTCAGATGAGGATTCAAGGATCAGTAATCACGATATGATGGTGACCTTTTCACACCCATAAGTATGTTGATTCCAAGAAAGTTCTTTATCTCTTCTGCTGTTACAGAATCTTCGTTCTTATTTTTATTTTGTTGACTATAAATATTAGTTTGTTGAACCATTAGTTCGATATTTTTTTCAGATAAAAACATCAAGAAAATTTGTTGGTCCAACATCCTTTGTAAAAGGTAAATCACTATGAGGCATACTTTTATTAGACCAAATCCCATCTAATGGACCTCCATCGCTCTCGAATACACGAGAATAGTTAGCAGCATGACTTTCGGATTCAACATTCTTTTCAAAACTTTCATCGTCACTCATATCATTTCCATCTACAGATTCATTGTCAGATGGAATTTCAGCTTCCTCATATTCTGTTTCTGAATCACTTATTTTGCCTTCTTCGAAATTACTAAGATAAATTGTAAAATCGACCAATCAGAAAATGTAATACCAAACGATACAGAGATATACAAGTAGCATGTATCCGCCAGCCTGCCACTCAAACGTGATCTCTAACACGGATAATATAACTACAGAAAATAGCACCTGTCTAGCCGCAGAAACTCAAGGCCGATAAATTGTCAAAATGATCAATTAGGAAATCTAGTACCAAACTATACAGAAATATACGAATATTTTCTATCCGTTAGCCTGCCACTCAAACGTGATCTCTAACACGGAAAATAAGATTACTATACACAATTACACCGGTCGAGTGTGTCTTCAATGTTTGCCCGATATTCCGAGAATGTGACACTTACTTGCGAATAGCAAACGACTCCAAAAATAATATTTTTTGTCTACCCCTGCATACGTGGACAAGACCTATTTTTGGGGATTTATACCGCCATTTGAATTCAGCATCTTCAATCTCGACAACCTAGAACCGGATTCGTAATCAGCGATCGCAAAAACCTCTATATACGCAATTTTGAAAACTGATGCCAGATTCGTGATCAGCGACCCCAAAAACCCCTGTATAAGCAATTTTAGCTAAAAATATCAATTTTGTGTATTTTTTGGTTTAACCGGCCGCCATATTGGATCTGCCATGTTGAATTACAAATTCAAAATCTGAAATTTTAAAAATCTGGTTCCAGGAATGTAATCAGCGATCCCAAAAGCCTTTATATACGCAATTTCAAGCAAATTCATCGAATTTGTGTGTTTTTCGGTACGTGCACCCGCCATATTGGATACACCATGTTGAATTCTAAAAATCGGAGGCCGGATTCAGAATCAGCGATCCCGAAAACCCTTATATACGTAATATCAAAGAATTTCTTCCAAAACTCACTCTCTGGTCGAATTTAGTCTAAAAAATCGAAGTTTTTTCATCTTAAATTGTCTATAACTAATTATATAAACAAACATTTGTAAATTTAAGCTGAGGATTTTCTTCCTTAGGTATCTAAGATTATATAGAAAAATATTTGAGCGATATTGAGCTATGCACAAAAAACTAAACAAAAATAGGGCGTCACTATAGTGGCACCCGCCCCGCAAAGGGTTAACTCATAAATAATATAACTACACACCTTAAATTTCTATATAATAAAATCAGAATCTGTAGCAGAATCAGGTGGTGTTAGCGTGATTAACTCAAACAAGTCCTCTATTCCCATACGTCGAATTTCCAGTCGTCGCTGACGCTCAATCTACTGGTATAAAGCTGTAACGTTATGAACTGCACAATTCTCCTTCCAACCTTCAGGGTGATGCGTGTATACTACAGGCCTCCTGAGTCCAGGTTGTATCAAAGACGGACAGCCCAACTCTTCTAAATTTCTCACTTCGTTAAAATATGGATCCAACCACGTCTTCTTGTCTACACCCTTAACCTAGATAATAAATCGACAGTGTGGATTCAATTCGGAAAGTGAATCACAAACCGTTTGCAGCTGACAACACTCTATGTCGAGAGCTCGCTGCGCCATTTACATGATTGACTGTGCAGATGAGAACCACTATTATCTTTAATTATGTTTTTAGTTTTACAGAACAAGCATGCTTTAAATATGAACTTATAATGTTTCCTAATTTTACATTCTATATAAAATTATAGCATAATTCTTAATACAGAATTCGTAAGAACGATTGAACTGAAATAATTAAATATTATTTTTTCAGACTTCTAAAAATTTTATATATTATATATGGGACAGTCTTAGTCAAAAAAGCCACCCCCTCTGTCCAAAATCAGAGGCTCAAAAAAATTCGTGTCCGGGATTAAAATTTAGCTTAATATATCTACTTTCCATTACTGAGTGGTCTTTTTGAAAAATTCAAAATGGTGGTCTGGTGCAGCTCTAACAATACCCCGATATCACCAGGGAATTTCAGTTAAATGTTCTTAAAACTTGCAGGGGCAAAGAAAAAATTAGTAAAAAGCTTATTCGCATGTACTTTTTTCCGCTGAATACGAATCCACCGTTAGTTTTGGTCTGTGGGTCCACCTTTCGTCCATAACCTCAAAGAACAGTCAAATAATGCAGTTTTACGTGGCTGAGACTCGAAATAGTGGTAAAAAAATTAGGGACAAAGCTTATTCGCATTTTTTTCCCGCTGAATACGAATCCACCGTTAGTTTTGGTTTATGGGGCCACCATTCGTCCATAACCTCAAAGAACAGTAAAAAAATGCAGTTTTACGTGGCTGAGACTGGAAATAGTGTACAAAAAAAGCTCATCATCATTCTTCGTTGGTTTTTAACAGAGGAATACAATGCTGTTCTCGGTTTTAACCTTGACTCAAAAGCTCATTTTCAAGGTCATTTCAAGGACAACTGTTCAAAGACAAGGTCAAATTGTTTAAATTTGACACTATTTTAGCTATTATTTTGACAGGAATGTCATGTTTATGATGATATTGCGTCCTTCTACAAGAAGCTTTGTAATAGTAAAATTTTCAATTTCATAAAAAACTGCGTTATAATCATGTTTTGAGGTTATGGAGTTTGAAAATCGTGTGTTTATAAAATCTCCATATGAATGTGTGTTTTATTGTTTAGTTGAGTATATTTTATTGTATAGCTGAGTAAATCTTAATTATAGTGGAGTAAAACATACATATTCTATATTTCAAACATTATATTATGCATATTGGAACGATAAACGATTTTAGAGAAGGTACAATGCATCGTTAGCAGTATTTTCATTAAGATTATTCCGGATTTAAAAGAGTTATTCTTTTCTTAGAAGATTTTTGTATATTATTAGATTTTTGGTATTTTGCACTAATTTGCTAATGGTTCTTAAAAAACCTGTTTTTTTTTTTTATTTTGTTTCTGAAGGATCAAATACTAAGCATTTTCTGCATAAAATTCTACTCCTTTGGTAGCATTAGAAAATCGTTTAATAACTACTGTTTTTGGTTGTTGAATAGTAAACGAGTGGTTTTTTAAAATTTCGGGTACTGCTAATGCCGTTGAGAATCTTTTATTCAAGTGTCGTGTTGATTTATCATGGTCTACCTTACTATAAATAAAAATTTGTATGTTTTCGAAATGTTTACTTGCCCAATGATAAAGGGCTTCTCGAGTCAAAATCGCTTCAGATGGTTTAGCTAGAAGACTTTCTCGGTAAGCCTTTCTTTTAAATATAGCTCCTAAACCATCATATCCACTTTTAACGTGTGCTGTTACGCAATAATGCCATTCCGCTTCGATTCCAAAATCTTCTTTATGGTTGATGAGATTAGCGATCTGGAATCGGTTTTTGAAATGTTGCTTTGCACCATATGTGACGTATATCAATTTTTTAACATTTTGAATAGTTTTTTTTATTTCTGGAATCAATTGCTTCTGAATTGTAAAGACGGCAGAAGTATCGTGTTTTAAACTATCTGAGAGGAAGATGGAACTTTTATGTTTTAATTTAGAGTTTTCTTTATAATAATAGATAATTGGGAATACTGTACATTGCTGATTGTTGAAGTGAAATGCTTGCGAAGCATCTTGAACTATATATGAATAATTCTCAGAAAAATCAAACATAACAAGTACTTCTTCTTTATTTAAATTCTGTTTTGTTGACGAAATAAATTGAGACTGCTGTTTCGCTATAAATGAATGCGGTTTAAGAGTCTGTAGCTTGTCACAAAATTCATTTACAAAGTCAGAAACTTCACTCGTAACTGTTTTCAAAGTCGACCTATCAGTTGCTGTCCATACACTATATTGTACCTGATCGATAAAGGCACTATTTAAAATTTCAAATAATGTCGTGGAAAAAAATGAAATATCTGGACATTTATGACATTGATCTAGGTAGCAATCGGGCGTAGGTGTGCACACAATTGATTTCAAACAATCATGATAATCACGAATTGGATTTTCAGTTTCTTTTGTTAAGCTGTTAATTTTAATTGCATCAAGCATCAATTTACAGTTCTGATGAATCGTACATACACATACTGAGTGAGTTCCTCTTGCTCCAGCCAAAATACAATTTTGCGGTCGGAGTTTTGCAAAAACACTGAAACTAACTGGATGATCTGAGTAAGTCTTTTTGAACAATGTATGCAGTTCTTTGAGATCCATTAACAATAACCGTTTTTACACTTTAATACGCTCACCATCAACTTTAACTGAACACGTGTCTTTGACTCCTGACATCATTCTACCAACAGTATCGTCATTATAGAAATCATTAATTAATGTAATTGTAGCATTTGGTATAGTTTTACCAGCTCTTGCTGTAACATCGGCCAGAACATCGCTTGCTGATCGTAATTCTTTACCTTTTTTAGCTAAAGTTCGGGAAGTATCAAACTCTTTTGAAATTCATCTTATACTCCAAGATTCTGGCGCAATAGTGAGGATTCTGAGCTTCATGGGATCATTACCTTCCAAACTTGTGAATTTATCTTTTAATCCTTGCAGGAGTTCTTCCAATTCAAGTAATCTGGTAGATGAAGCATCTTTTTCAGTAGTTAAGGAAGTATTTGGACACTCAGTACCTTGGTCTGCAGAGGTATCATCACATTCCATACTACTGATATCATTGGAATCGTCTATATTCATACAGCTATCAGATCGATTCAATGAACGTTTTAATCTACAATCATTACATACCATGGCAGTTACTGGTAAATTAGGCTTCTCCTGCAGTAATGCTTTTGATATTGTTCTTAAATTTGAACCCTTATGATTAGGTACGCCTTCATCGTTATAAGGATTGATGCACCTATCTGTACGGATTTTTTTTGACATGATGTTAAAACGGCCCTTAAAAGGACTGTTGCGCAAGACCGGGAAGGAACTTCCTTGAACTGTTCTTAGAAGGACTATTGAAAAGTTGATTACTACAAATGATTCAAGAGCTTGACAACTATCCTAGGAAGGACTGTTGCGCAAGTCTGTACCCACCTGAAAGAAATTTCCTTCCACTATCCTTAGAAGGACCGTTGAAGAAACAATGAGTTCGCTAATGTAAGAGCTCGCTATAACTATCCTGAAAAGGACTGTTACGCAAGCAGTTACGCAACGGGAAGAAATTTCCTTCAACTATCCTTACAAGGACCGTTGAAGAAACAATGAGTTCGCTGATGTAAGAGCTCGCTAACTATCCTGAAAAGGACTGTTACGCAAGCAGTTACGCAACGAGAAGAAATTTCCTTCAACTATGCTTAGAAGGACTGTTGAAGAAACAATGACTTCAAGGACGAGTTATACACTACAAAAGAATGTCGTTTAACTATCCTCGGAAGATATTTGAAAAAATGAAAGCATAAAACGATAGAGGAAAGTACATATTTTCTTTTAACGTACAATATTTTATGCTGTAAGATATATTCGATGTTGGTTATGATGAGAAAAAAAATCTAATTATATCCAAACTAATGAAATCTAGGAAAAGAACATCTCATTCTATTTCGAAAAAGGTGCAATTAATCAAATACGATTGGGAACATAGTATTTAATTAAATATTGATTTTTGTGTTCAATTTATTTTTCGATAAGTAGCCCCTACATCTAACAGCAAAATTAAAAACACATATGCCCACACAAACATTTTCTAAAAACACGGGATTCGGACTCCATAACCTCAAAACATGATTATAACGCCTTTTTTATGAAATTGAAAATTTTACAGTTACAAAGCTTCCTGTAGAAGGACGCAATACCATCATAAACATGACATTCCTGTCAAAAGAATAGCTAAAATAGTGTCAAATTTAAACAATTTGACCTTGTCTTTGAACAGTTGTCCTTGAAATGACCTTGAAAATGAACTTTTGAGTCAAGGTTAAAACCGAGAACAGCATTGTATTCCTCTGTTAAAAACCAACGAAGAATGATGATGAGCTTTTTTTGTACATTATTTCCAGTCTGAGCCACGTAAAACTGCATTTTTTTACTGTTCTTTGAGGTTATGGACGAATGGTGGCCCCATAAACCAAAACTAACGGTGGATTCGTATTCAGCGGGAAAAAAATGCGAATAAGCTTTGTCCCTAATTTTTTTACCACTATTTCGAGTCTCAGCCACGTAAAACTGCATTATTTGACTGTTCTTTGAGGTTATGGACGAAAGGTGGACCCACAGACCAAAACTAACGGTGGATTCGTATTCAGCGGAAAAAAGTACATGCGAATAAGCTTTTTACTAATTTTTTCTTTGCCCCTGCAAGTTTTAAGAACATTTAACTGAAATTCCCTGGTGATATCGGGGTATTGTTAGAGCTGCACCAGACCACCATTTTGAATTTTTCAAAAAGACCACTCAGTAATGGAAAGTAGATATATTAAGCTAAATTTTAAGCCCGGGCACGAATTTTTTTGAGCCTCTGATTTTTGGACAGAGGGGGTGGCTTTTTTGACTAAGAATGTCCCATATATATAGAGTGTGACGGTTTTATTGCTCATGCAATTATTATCGCATTCACTTCTAAAACGTCACAACGCCTCTCCGGGCGAAAGCCACACATTCTTACATGTATGTCAATATATTTTGTACTATAGCAAGTATTGGGGACGGAGAGCAGTCGATGCGAAGCGCGCATGTTGTGTGCTCGGTAAGCAGCAGAGAGAAAGAGAGAGAGAGGGAGAGTGTTAGCTTGCCGAGCCGCGACGCGCGAGATTGGGCTAGGTCAATGCCGGCCTTAGATACGCGCGGGCAGTTCCTCTTCGCTTCTCGTACCAACGGCACGTCCCACGTGAACGCCCTACCTAGGCGCACGAACGAGACACACGACGGCGAATACGCGAGCGAGCGTACGATACGGCCGAGGAAGCGACCAGGGCTAGCAACACCCCAGGGCCGACGTCGAGCGAACAGCTATGAGGCCAGGGCAACCGAATTAAGTTCAGCTCTCCTTCTCCCTCCCACGCGTACGAGCGAAACAACCTCCTGCTCTCTTGCCCCGACGGCTTGCACCACGTGACACAGCGAGTGTCGCGTTAAATGTATTCAATTTTTCAGTAAATAAATCAGTGTTACAGTTCAACTGAAATTACTGGCGTGTCTTTATTTAAAACTCTTCTCACCGTTGAAGTGCCGCCTCCTCCGCGAGCGCATATTCAGTGAACATGCTGCGACTAGCCGAGTTCTCACATTTCAAATAAACGCACGGCCGAAGCCGTGCGAGCTGTTTAGCAAACGCGAGTGGAATTTAGGCCTTGTACTTGCGGTTAAGTTTACATTTGTTTTGCAATTCTTGCAAAGTACTATGTTGCTAATTGCAGTAAAGATGGAGAAAAATTTAATGATACGACAGCCGTGAGTATTATCAATAATAATCTCATCGTCATCGTTAGGCGCTATTTTTCAGCTGTAGCACTTGTATTCGCCGTTGACTGCTCCAGTGTGTGCCGATTCCTATGGAAAGTTCTCTTCCTACTCGAAAATCTGTGCACTGGGTTCTCTTTCGTGCCTTTTTGATTGTTGTAAGAACTTTTCTCACTCATTTTAACTTTACTTGGCTGCGATGCGCTCTAGACCTCTGCTCAAACTGAACTGAAGCGGACGTTTCGTGTAACGGTTTCGAACGAATGTATAGCTTAAATTACTTGTTTGGGAACCCATCCAGGTAGTTGCCTGGCCTGCTGAACAATGGGAACTCGATTTATGATGCCTTCGGAGCACAACAATGAGCACAGCTGCTCGGCGCTCCGCCCCGTCGCCGCGCGCCGACGGTCAGCTCCGACTAAATCCCCTCCCATTTCAAAAATATTTATGATACGATTATAAAACTTAGAGAACTTGTTCTCCGAATAGTATACTATCGAATTAGGCAAAAAAAAATCGATTTTTTGAAAGTGAGAAACTAGACTAGCCCCTTAAAGAGATATTAAAATATGTGACACCGCAACGAATAATATCTCCACTATCATCGGATTCTTTTCACATCGAGCCATCACCAACTGCAATCACACAACTACCGTTAACAGTATGCGTAACATTATCTCCTTTTTATTCTCAAGATGTTGGTGATATACCCCTACCACCTTCCCCTTTCAGAGAGACATTGACACCACCACCTGCTACACCATCACCACGACCATTATCACCCGCACTACCATCACTCACTCCACCATCACCTGCTTCATCATCACCCGCACGACCAGCACCTACTTCACCATTACCCACACTACCGTCACTCACACCACAATCAGGTACATCCTGCAATTCAGAAATCTCAACACCATATATATACCCGGACCTCCACCCATAACATTTGAGTCATTTATTCCAGAACTCAATAATCCTTCTATGATCCCTTCCAATCATAAAGAATTATCTATCCTCGCTTCCCTTTTACCCTATCCTCTAAACTACCCTCTCCATCAACAACAGCATGTACTTCGCCTACTTAGCCCCCACCTCTCCTAGATATAAACAAATTTGAAAAGTTTAAGGAAAGTGCGTTAAACATCTCGCAGATGGTACTCATAAGAAGAAGGTGTACAAAAAAAGTACCTAAGAGAAAAAGAACAGAAAAGGTTAAAAAAAGAAGTATCTAACTTCCTCAAGTTTTAGATATATAAATATAATTTATAAGTGAATTTTATTTAAATATAAATGTATTTTTATACTAATATAATGTAATAATAGACTTAAGAATACATTTTAAGTAGCACTTGTATTATGACAAAGTTATTATTATACACCTAAAACTATTTTATACCTATTTTATATGTTTAATAAATTTTTTATAAAATGATATAATTTGTACATAATGTATTTATAATTACATACATAATACATTTGTAATTAATGTGTATATATATATATATATATATATATATATATATATATATATATATATATATTAATACATTTTTTAGATGTCTGAAAAAAAATGTGTGTGTGTGTATATGTATGTATAGTATGCACACATTCTTTATATCAATAGTTTTGAATATTCCCGCGCTCAATCTCGAAAAATATCTCGAATCAGTGATGGACTATGACCGTATTAAGACCGTCATGACAATTAGAATATTTTTATAACACCATGACCTGACGTGGCATCATGTCAGAGTGCCCCTATATAGTTGTGCTATGACCGTCATAAAATTGTCAACTCTATCTTGAATGCTCAAGACTATGAAGCAAGTTGTGCATGCGTACTTTCTCTCTGTCGTTCTCCGTTCCGTGCGCGGGGACATTTAAATTGAGATGCAATATATATACTTATTAAGATCTTTATTGGTATTCATTGAAAAACTTTTTTCTCGTTTCAGAGTATGTATAAAGCTAATAGTGTTTACAGAGCAGTCATTTATTGCATGACAAGCAAGATGAAAGCTACTGTAGACGAGTGCCGTCAACACGTGGATGTCTTGGAAAAGGCGGAAAAGCTACTATCTACGAAGCCTACATATCAAATGAGAGTAGAACGCTGGATACAGCAGTGTACTTTATCTTTAAAGACTTTTCACCGAGTACTTAAGGACAAAAGGCTTTCGATACCACAAAAGCAAGCTATATTACATGGTATAGCTAAAATTGAGTGTATGAAATTTCGGTTTAAAAGTACTAGATAAAGATAAAATTAGCGCATGAGTTCGTTGGATTGATATGGATAGCGCTTTTAATAGCCGATTGCGGACATGTATTGTAGTAAATCTAGTACATATTGATGTACAGAGTGTTGTAAAAGATACATCAATTTTATTTGCTCAACGCATTAAAGTCATTTTAAAAAGGAATGATATAGCTATGAAAATCAATACAGTTCTGTCCTGCAAATTCAAAAAGATTGTGAAAAACGTAGTCGATAAAGTAGATGACGAAGAAAGTATTGAAACTAAATATTTTAATACTCAAAACACTGAAATTTTGTTAGCATCAAGCGCAAAACAGTGGTTTATCGATCAGGTTATAAATCCTCTTCTGACTGATATAGAAGAGTTTGAGACGAGAGATTCTGGTTGGACATTAGATTCCATAAATAATATTCAAATTAATACAAATAAGTTCAATCCTTTGCGTACCGGTAGTTCATACCGGTCCATCATTCAATCATTCTTCCATCATTTTTAGAGCTGAAAAAAGCTTGCGTAAATGTTCAAAATATAGATAATCAATGTTTTAAATGAGCAATATTGTCGGCTTTACATCCTGTTAAGCGAAAAAATCATCTAAACAGGGTGAAAAATTTCTTTTCATACAAGAATGAGTTAAATATGGAAGGTATAGAGTTTCCAGTTTCGTTGAGAAAAATATCAAAGTTTGAAAAACAGAACAGTACGATATCTCTCAATGTTTTTGGTCTGAATGATAAAAGTATGATGCCTCTATACTTAACATCTGAAAAGAAAGTTAATCATATTAACCTTCTACTGCTTAATAAAGAGTTCGAAAATAATGTGGTGAACATAAATCAGATTTTCATTACGTATGTATAAAAAATCGTTCACGATTAGTGAGTGACAATCTACCTCATAGAAAAAAGAAAAGGTATATATATAGTAGATGTTTGTACGTTTTTCAATAAACGGAGTCTAGAAAAGCATGAAAAGCAGTGTAAGGTATTGAATAATTGTAAAATTAGACTCCTTGAGGACGGAAAAAATATGTTAGAATTTAAAAACTATCATTATAAAGAAATGGTACCATTCATAATTTACGCTGATTGTGAATGTTTGCTGGAACTTGTTAGAGAATATCAGGAACGTGAAAATATTGAGGTTAATGGTAAAACTATTAATAACAGCAATACGTTACCGCTTCAAGAACATGAGATATTCAGTATTGGATATTACTTCAAGTGTAGTTATAATGACTCTTTATCTTTTTACAACTCTTATCGAAGTGATGAATCAGCTCGTTGGTTTGCTGAAGAGTTAAGACTTTTAGAAATAAATGTTACAAATTTATATAAAAATCCGCTACCTATAGTGATTCTTACATCAGATCAGATATCTGATTATTATACTTCCAACACTTGTCATATTTGTAATAAAGTGTTGGATAACAGTGTCAAGGTGTGAGATCATTGTCATCTTACAGGAAGATATCGTGGACCTGCACATGCTAGCTGCAATCTTAATCATCAAGATTCGAGGATAGTACCAATCATATTCCATAACCTAAGTGTTTATGATGCACATTTTATTATTCGTCACGTATCGAATCATTTTCCGGGACAAATTGTTTTGCTTCCTTTAATGAAAGAAAAATATATTTCTTTCACAAAACATGTAGATAATAGTTATATTAAATTTCGTTTTATAGACTCTTTCAGATTTATGCCTTCATTTCTCAACAAATTGGCTTCTTACTTCGAAGAGTATAGGATAGTCAATTCAGAGTTTTCAGCCTTCAAAAAGGAAAAAGTTGATCTATTAACGCGAAAGGGTGTGCTTCCATATGAGTACCTTAGCTCTTGGTAGAAACTTAATGAAACGAGATTACCTGAAAAAAATCATTTTTTCAGCATCCTCAATGATTCACCTATATCAGATAAAGAATATGAACATGCACAAAAAGTATGGTACACGTTTGAAGTACAAATTCTTGGTGAATATTCAGATCTGTATATGAAGACTGATGTCTTATTTTTGGCAGATTTAAATGAAAATTTTCGAGAACAGAGCTTGAAAGCATATAACCTCAATCCTGCACACTATTACACAACCCCAGGTTTTGCATGGGATGTTATGTTGTAGTTTACAGGTATAAAATTAAAAGTTTTGACGGATATAGACATATTTCTATTTATAGAGCGAGGAATTAGAGGAGGTTTAAGTCAATGTTCACATAGCTATGGAGCGGCGAATCATGAGTATATGCATGAGGCTTATAATGATAGTGAAGATAAAAGTTATTTTATGTATTTCGATTTTAACAATTTATACGGTTGGAGTATGACCCAATCTCTGTCATATGATTGGTTTGAATGGATGGATAATTGTGAAAATTTTGATTTTCAATCTATTGATGATAATGCTCCTGATGCTTACATCTTAGAAGTGGAGTTGGATTATCCTTCGAACTTACATGATGAACATAACGATTTACCACTATGTCCTGAGCATATAAAACCGCCAGGATCAAAGCAAGAAAAACTTTTGGCTACACTTCTGCCTAAACGGAATTATGTAATTCATTATCAAGCTCTTAAGCAATCTAGTACAAAACGGACTTCAGCTTGATAAAATTCATAAAGTGTTGAAATTTAAACAGTCACCATGGCTTAAACCGTATATTGATTTGAACAGCTCCATGAGAGTTCAAGCTAAGAATGAGTTTGAAAGAAACTTTTTCAAATTAATGAATAATGCTGTGTACGGAAAAACTATGCAGAATGTGCCAAAACGTGTTGATGTTACGCTTCTAACGAAGTGGGAAGGAAGACATGGTGTAGACTCTCAGATTTTAAAACCAAGTTTCCATAGCAGTGCTATATTCAATGAAAATTTGGTAGCTATTCAGCTTTGCAAGACTGAAATACTGTTAAATAAACCGATATACATCGGGTTGACTAGATCTCTCTAAGACACTTATGTATGATTTTCACTATAATTATATGCAAAGAATTTACAAAGCTGATTGTAAACTTCTCTATACAGATACTGATAGCTTTATTTATGCAATCAAGTATAATGATTTTTATAGCGATATGAAAAAAAATGTTCATAAATTTGATACTTCAGATTATTCAGCTGAAAATGCCTTTGATATACTACGTGTGAACAAAAAAATTGTTGGACTTATAAAGGATGAGTGTAATGGTAAAATTCGCACTGAATTTGTTGGCTTAAGAAGCAAAATGTATAGCACTCATGTTGATGGTCAAGATTGTGTAAAAAAGATAACGGGTATTAAATTTTCTGTAGTGAAGAAGACGATTGAATTCAATGATAATGTGGACTATTTACAAAATTTATATATTCAACGACGAAAACAACATACCATCAGATCTCGTCTCCACAACGTAAAGACTATAAGTCAGCTGAAAATCGCTCTTAGTCCTTATGACGATAAGAGATATCTTCAAGAAAACAGCACAGTTACTTTGGCATAGGGGCATTGTAGAATTAAAACAATGTGAGTCTTTTTTTTTAATTTATATACATTAAATAATAATTCAATAAGTCCGGGATCCTTATAATATTTTACATCACCAACTTCTACATGATTTTTTTCAAAGTATATGGGAGTGCTGTCAATCTTAAGCGTATTATTACACATTCTACGTACGCGATATGCTGTGTCTAGAGAATTTATTTGACCCTTAGTTAGTAACTGAAGGTATTCTTCAGTATCATCCTTTTTTATTGTCTTTTCAAGTTCATTAGAGTCGGAGTCACTTAAAGCTGACTCTAAAGGAGTTTCATAGTCAGTATTTTCTACCAACTGTATGTTCTCATCATCATCAATTTCTTGTTCTTTTTTTTACTTTTTTAAATTTTTAAAATTTTTTTAAATTTTGTCCATATTAAGAGTAGTTGGTGATAAACTTCTTTGTCTTTTAATGTTAAGATCAGATGCTTCAGTAATATTCATTAACTTCTCCAACGGTTTTACGATTGGTTTAAATGACTCATTCATATCTTTCTCTGCAACCAGCTTATAGGCTTTCAATAAATTGTATTTACGTTTTTCAGCATTACGAGCTTTCTCCACTTCGCGGAGTACGGAAATTTGTTGATTAAAATGAGACATCTTGTCAATTTAAAGTCTCACAGTTAAATAATTGTTTTACTCTGTATACTGTGTATTTATTACAAATTGATCAAATCCTTTTTTTTGAAGCGACCATCATGAATTTCTCGATCTTTGTCGATAACAAGAAAACCATGATTATTATTCCAACAAGATGATCAGATGTCTCTAAACTTTTGATATGACATATCTGTGTTTACATGATCATTATAAATGTGCTTTGAGTTCATACCATCTTGTCGAAAAATTACTAAAAAGTGAACGTTATCACGAACTAGATGTTTCGGCACTTGTGCATAAGACTGACAGAGGTAGAAACAGTCAACGTTTTTATGTCTACCCATGCAGTAGAATGCCTTAACATTATCTTGCTTTTCACAAGCTATATCATCAAAAATGAAGATAGAATTAGTTCGAGCCTCATCAGGTGATACTATAAGATCATGTTCTCTGAAAGGTAAGTACTCAATACCATCTAGAGGTTCAATAAGGTTCTCAAGAAATTTATACTTTGGTTGATTAAGTGATTTTGAGTAAACATAAATATTTTCAAACTTCAGACCATTAGGATGCATTATTGGAGATAATAAAGCGTTAGTTTTTCCAGAGTTAGATGATCCACAGAATTCGGCACGAATGCTATCTGGCAGCAAGTTTCCATGACGTTTATAACATTTACGAGGTGATTCTGTAAGAACATCAAAATTTATTACTGGTCATTTTCGTGATTGTTCTTTAAAGTCCATCTTGCTTCGAGACTTGATCTCAACTAAAGGCTGTAGCTATAAAAGCTCCAATTTATAGCTTTTGCGTCAGTCATGAAGAAACTTTCATACAGTTATGATCGTTCATAAGGGTTCTGGTTTGGTAATAAAATTGATAAACAAACTACCTATTGAACTCCATATACCAGGTTATCAGTACTGTGGACTGGGTACTAAGTTATCTGAGAGATTAGATCGCGGAGACCTTGAAATTAATCCTTTAGATGTTGCATGCAAAGAACACGATATAGCCTATTCTAAGCATCGTGAAAATATTCATGCAAGAAACATTGCCGATTGAGTTTTGGCGGAGAAAGCGTGGCAGCGAGTAAAGTCCAGCGACGCTAATTTACGTGAGAAAGCAGCTGTTACTGTTTTAGCTGTTACTAACATCATGAAAGTAAAATCGAAGTTCGGCATGGGACTTGGTAAGAGGAGAAAAAATATTAAGAATAAAATGTTAGCTTTGAAGAATTTAATAAAGACAACTGCAAAATCTATTGTTCCTAGTAATAATTCACATACTGTCATTAAATCTGCTCCAATGGCACCTCGTAAACATATTAAGAATGTTGGTGGAAAACGTAATATAAGTATTCCGCGTGTATTACCTGTTCCTAAAGTAGGAGGCTTCCTTCCAGCGCTTATTCCTGTTTTTGCAGATCTTAGTGCTGTAGGTTCATTAGCATGAGGAGCTGCTGGTATCGCTCAAGCTGTGAATAAAGGAGAATACTGCTAAAAGACAAATGGAAGAACAAAAAAGACATAATAAAAAATGTAAATGTTGGCTCTGGATAAAGGTCTATACTTGAAACCTCATCAAAATGGTTACGGTATTTGTTTCAAACAAAATAAAAATGTAAAACAACGAAAAACGTCGCGAAAAGTTTTGCGAAGAAAAAGAAAACTTCGTTGAAGTAAGACTACCATGACAACCACTAACTAATCATGATTTACAAAAGTATGCGCTCTTGATGAAAATTCCTAATTTTAGAGGAGTATTTATGAGAAATGCACTACCTATGAGTGACAGTCGCTACCAAGAATCAGCAATTATTAACTTCGATGATAAGAGTGGATCTGGTACGCACTGGGTAGCTTACCATCAAATTGGTAAAAATATTACGTACTTTGACAGTTTTGGTGATTTACAACCTCCTGAAGATCTCATGAATGCTCTGGAAAACTGCTGAAATCAGGTACAATTATCTAAGATATCAAGAATTTGACACTTTTGTATGCGGATATCTTTGTTTCAAATTTCTATGCAATTAACTCAATTCAATAGAAAATTTCTGTCTATATAAGGAGAAATCACTCTGAAATAGTATTAGTTTCTTACATTCATTCAACATGATTGAATCACTGACTCTTAACCTATCAGGGACTGCTTCAGTTCTTAAAACTCATTATTTTCCCCCAATAAAACTCGACTCTGATAAAATGTACGTTCTTGGTTTGGTTGAGTTACTTACTTTCAATTCTATACCAAATGTAGACTATAATTGTAATAAATTTTATGTTGGTCAAGAGGTCATTACACTCCTACAGGTATCTATGAAATAGAAGAGATTGAGCGTACTTTACAAAGTGTTCTAGACCAAGAAAACATTAAAATTAGTATTAAACCGAATAATAATACATTACGTAGGATTATTACCAGTAGTCATGAAATAGATTTCCGACCAAGTGATTGTATTGTTCGTCTACTAGTATTAAGGATTATACCTATATATATATATATATGTTTATGCATAATACGTAATTCAAATTACAATAGTCTATATTGAACTTGACTAGAGTGTCACTTCCGCCTTCTCGCGCACACCTCAGACCACCCGAGGATACCGAGCCGTGAGGTCACGTTCCAATAAATAGCTAACGTTTATACATAACTTGTGCGTAGTTATTTAACCTCACCACATCTCCGAATCATTGAACTACTAAAACATTGGTCCTTCGCCGGATTAGGAGTTGTCGGTGAGTTTTTAGTGTTGTGGCCCTTGAAATAGCATTAAAAAACCGGAGCGCTATTGCAAAGTATCGGCTTCGCCGCGCGCGCATGCATTGTTAGCGCGGAGCATGGTAATTCGGGCGTGAATTAAGCTCGACATCCTCGGGAGCGGGAGACAGACTCCGTTGTCTCTACGCTATAAGCTGCTGTCATTTTATGACACCAGCCCGGTTAAAAAGATTCCGATTAAAAGTCGAAGAGGGAAAGAGATAGAGATAGACGCAACGCCATCTTGGCGATTTGGCGCGTACCGGACGCCATCTTTAAAATTTTGGCGCGTTTCGCCATGGTGTGCGCGGTCGCTTATGCTTTTCGGAGTCTCTCCTCCTTGCTATTGCAGTGCAAGTGTGCAAGTCGGCAAGTGTGTGTGCATGTACCCGCAAAAGCTACCGTCAGCGTGGTGATCGCCAGCGGCGCTCTCGCATAGCGCAGAACGCATGGTAAAACAGAACCAACACTGTCGGTATAATAGGTCGCAGATAGGTGGACTAGGAGCCGCGTCGCATGGTAAAACAGAACCATCATTGTCGGAATAGTAAAACAGAACCGTCACTATATCGAACTGTTCAATTGCGAAAATCGTTCTTCTTCAATATTATTGTTAATTCAACAATTTCAGATTTTCTTTTTTTCATTTAAGAAAATTGTCTTTCTGTAAAATTATTGTTTATCTTTTTTATTTATTTATTTCAACCAGAAAGATTCACATACATAAAATTACAGTATTATGTAAATCCCTACAGAGGTAAACTAAGTTACCTGTGCGCAGGTCCGGTACATAAAATTAAAGTGATACAAAAAAAAACTTAAAGCATAACTAACTTACTTAAAACTAACTTAAAAACTAAACTAAACTAGTATCGTATACATCTGATGGTAGACTAGAAACATTATAAAATTTAGAAACTAATAACATTATAAAAATATTGTTTGTACATAGATATATTTAATATAATTGCACCTCATATATTACAGTTATCTTTTATCCACATTTTCAGTTTATATTTTTGTCACTTTTTATCTAATTCTCATGCTTTTAGATCGTTTGGTAGTTTATTGAAAATTTGTATAGCTTTTGTGTAACTATTTTTATTGCTGACCTTTTTCTTGTTGCTGGGAATCATTAAGTTTTTTTTCCTAGTAATACTATTAGACTTAAGAAATTGACTTTTTAGATTAGGGTAATGATATATCAGTGACTCAAAAGCAAAAAGTTGTTCCAAGTTCAGTGGATTATCATATATGATAACATTTTTTTTATTAACAATTTTCAGTATTCTTTTTTGCAGATTTTGCAATAAATCAAGATTGTTCTTATAAGCACCACCCCAAGCAATTATTCCATAATTAATTAAACTATGAAAAAAAGCATAATAAATCATTCTCAATGTTTCGGTTGACATCTATTTGGCGATTTTATAGAATATATATACTAAATATTTAGTTCTCTTTATAATGTATTCAATGTGATTATCCTATTTTAAGATATAATTAAAAATGATCCCTAAGTACTTGCAACTTTCTACTCTATTTACTTTTTTGTTTCTAATTTTTATATCTATTTGCTTTGGAATACTGTCACAATAGTTACCAAAAGTTATACATACAGTCTTATTAACGTTTAATGATAGTTTATTTACAGCTAACAAATTATCTACTAGTAACAAATTGTTGTTCATAGATTCCTGAGCTTCGTCCCACGTATCCCCAGTAGATATAATTGCAGTATCATCTGCATAAGACAAAATTTCATCAGGATGGATTACTTTCAAGAGATCATTAATATATAAAATAAAAAGTAGTGGACCTAAAATGGTACCTTGTGGTACACCTGTGTATATTTTTAAATAATTACTCTCACTATCATTAATTTTAACTTTTTAATGTCTATTATTAAGATAACTTGAAAGTAGATCCAGTGCCTGCCCTCTAATCCCTATACAGTAAAGTTTTAACTTTAGCCAAGTCCAAGAAAGTTATTATTGTTGGTTTAATGCGATCTAAATTATTGTATAGTACATTGGTAATATAATTTAGGGCATCTTTTGTACCTATATTTTTCATGAAACCAAATTGATGATCAGATATTATATTATTTTTTTTAACAAAATCAAAAATTCTATTATATAATACTCTCTCAAAAATTTTAGCTATGTTAGATACTAAAGAGATTGGTCTGTAATTAGAAACAGTGTGTTTGTCATCAGATTTGTAAATCGGCACAATTTCAGCATTTTTTAAAACGTCAGGCCAGATGGCTTTTTCAATACATAAATTAAATATATTCTCTAGTGGTTCCGCAATATAATTACAGATAACCTTCAGAGTTTGAGCATTGATTTTGTCTACACCACCATTTTTTAATTTCAAATTATTTATAATGCTCATGAAAAAATAGAATTAGCATTCATATCTGGCATTCTTATCACAAATGTCGAAGGTTTATCTATCTTATCACTCAATTTTGACCTATTTCACAAAAATACTTATTCATATTATTAGCTATATCTACACTATCTATAATTTTGACATTATCAAATTTAATATAATTTATAGTTTCATTCGATTTCGTTTTTTTTCCTATTTTCGTGTTGATAATTTCCCATAGTTTTTTAGGGTTGTTTGTATTATTTTCTATTAAATTTTTATCATATTTTATTTTAGCATCTAGGATAACCTTATCTAAAATTTTTGCATAATTTATGTACTGTTGTCTAAGTTGTTCATTTTTAACATCCATTTTCCATAAATTGTATAAGAATTCTTTTGTTTCGCATGATTTATTAATAGCATCAGTAATCCAAATTTTCCTACATTTATTTACGCCTTTTCTTTTCCGTGTTTTTGCTTGTTCCATACACTTTTTGATTTCGCTTATCAATTTGTTAGTAGCTATGTTTGGATCATGAATTGACATAATTGAATTCCAATCTCTTGTTTCAGCAATGTTTCTCAATTTTTTATAGTCGAATATTACAGTAGGTATTACGGGGAAATCGGACGCCCACGCATGCCCAGACGACCCCTCACCCGAAGGCGAGGTCGGATTAGTCGGACAATCGAGTTCCACCCCCTCAGAAGAAGGGGAGGAAACCACACAGCCACAGAGGCCGACGAATCATCCAGAAGGATATACGGTATCTGCAGTGTTTGCCCCCACCGGCACTGAAGTGTCAAGGGGGGAAATCGATGTCCAGCCATGTCCAGACGAGCCTTCTCCCTAAGGCGAGGCCGACCGGAATAGGCAACAGAATTCGACTCTCTCAGGAAAGAGAGGAGAGACCGAACAGCCGCGGAGATCGACGTATTGTCTAAGAGGACTTACGACTTTATCCATGCAACCCTCAGGCGAAGCTGAAGCAACGCCAAGGGGAACGAATACATTTCTACATACGGCCACGCCCTCCCACGAAGGGAAGGACAACTTAAACGAGGTTACGAAAGAACACGTCACCTCAGTGACAGCTCAATTCGTCCGACCTGAAGCGACGACGATAGACTCTGATGCCTAGTCACGATAGAACCGGTCTTCTCTCGAAGGTGAGAGAAGAGCTCATGCGACCGCAGGTAACAGCGAATGAACCAGATAGAAATGTGATGTATTTTGAAGGCTCGCAAGGAAAGCTAGTCGGCCAACGAGAGTTGAATACATAAGCCTAAAAGATAGAAAGATAAACGCGCGGCACGAGAAGGGAGCAAGGCGCGTTTACAATGAGCGCGCTCCGCTATATCTGTTATTATACATGGTATTATCGACTATAGGATATAGGATCGGGAAAATGTACCCAATATAAAGGGAGCTGATTTATTATTTAAATTAAGCTCGTCCCATGTACGCATTAGGGTGGAGTGAAAATGCAAAAACTTTAAAAATCGAAATGCCTTGTGTGGAAAAGTTGCAAATGTACACAAAAGTTAGGAAATTTTTTTGGTTGAAGCATATAGTCAAAGTTTTCTGTTCTGCCAAGAGCCTTTATGTTTTCGATTTTAACGAAAAAAAAAAACGCGGAATCGCAGAAAAACGGTATTTTTTATACTTCTGATTATTTCTGAAACGTGAATAAGATACTTTATTCGGTACGACAGTTTATTACATAGCATATTACCTTATTGATTATATCATATACATACATTGCCTATATACACTTTGTGGCATATCGCACATGTGTGCGTTTTTAGGTTAATAAAAATTTATATGGATAATTTCATTTCATAGTTGCACAAAGTAAAGTAATAGATCTATATACGTTGGAGGATTTATCATTCTAATAACTAATAATAATTTGTTTCAATTTATTAAAACATATTAAAAATTGTGTTCATACTAGTTATATTCAAGATTATTTATAATAATATTTCAAGCAAACTAGTAATTTGAGAAATTAAAAAATAGCGTCATATGTTTCATAAGTATAGTTTCCGTTAACGGTCGCTAGGTGGCTACGCGTTTTTCCTGCCCGCAAGTAAAGATGTTAATAAAGGGGCATAAAGAGAGGCTGGTACGGGCACATCCTTTACTTGACAGTGTATTTACTGAGAATGTTGAAATCTTCTCAATTCTCTGCTAGAAATTTCGAATGTCCGATTTTCGGACGGCCGAAGGATCTTAGTCAGCATGTTCTGCCTACGTACGAGGGCGTGTTTAAGTGCTGTCTTGAGGAAAGGAGATTTCTTGGTTTAAAATCAGGTGGTAAAAGAGAGCCTTCATTTACTGATATTGCAGAAATAGTTAGTCTGAAAGTTGAGCAGATTTATGCTAAAGTTTTGATTCCCATTCTCTCCCACCAAAGAGTAAAAGCCATGATATTAGCGTATCATGAGAATTATATCAAAATAAAAAATATCACCCGTAAACGTGCTGATGACAAAATAGAAGAATTTAAAAAATAATCATTAAAGCTTTTTGACATTGCGGCATGCAAGTGTAAACCTATTAGCAATTGCAATTGTCCTAAAGACAAGAAAGTATCTTTATCAGAAAGGGCTTTTCTTGAAGATCAAAGGAGTAGCAGACGTTTAGCAATAGGTTCTATGGATCATTTAGAAACTAAAAAGTTGAAAATGAGAATGGAGAGAAAAATGAAAAGCGCAGCACCATACAAAAAGCTCGATGTTGCAACGAGTACGCCTAATGTCGAACCACTTTCGTCAGAAGAAATGAGTACTAATAATACTCCCGATTCTCAAGAATTTAATAAGCCAAGCACGAGTCAGGCACCACCATCTTCATTAACGCAAACGAGAGTCAATTTAGAAAATACAGCTTTAATTAGTCAACGATATGGTGTATCAGACAGAGCGGCCTCAGCGATTGCGACTGCTGCGTTGCAAGATGTTGGTGTAATTTCAAACTCCGATCAATCGCTGATAATTGACAGACACAAGTTGAGAAGGGAAAAATTAAAAGTCGCTGAAAACATAAAACGTGATAGCCTTGAAAACATAGATAATAGAGAATTTGGGCTTTATTTTGATGGACGACATGATTTGACTTTGCATAGAGAAAAGAAAGGATCTAAATACTACAAAGGTACCATTGTAGAAGATCATTATTCTCTTGTTGAAGAGCCAGGTTCCAAATACATCGGTCATGTAACACCTGCTTCGGGTTCTGCGAAGAATATATCCGAAAGTATACATTCATTTATTTCAAAGAATTTTCTCGGAACAATGTATAATATGCAGGCTGTTGGATGCGATGGTACAGTTGTAAATACAGGTAGCAAGGGAGGAGTGATTCGCTTGTTGGAGTTAAAGATTGGTAGACCTCTTCAGTGGTTTATTTGTCTTTTACATTTTAATGAGCTTCCACTCAGGCATTTGTTTGAAGCTATTGATGGCTGCACATCAAGTCCAAAATCTTACTCTGGTCCTATAGATAAAATGTTAGACAAGTGTGAGAATTTACCCGTAGCTAAGTTTAAAGCTATTAATTGCTGTTTACCCGACCTTGACATTAAGGTATTAAGTAACGATCAAAAGTATCTACTAAAAATTTGTTACGCTATTAGTGCTGGAGAATGTTCTGAGGATCTTGTTAATTTGAATCCTGGAAAATTAAATCATGCTTGTTGGCTCACTAAAGCCAATCGAATTTTAAGGCTTTACATTTCTACTGAAACCCCTAGTTCAAATTTACAAGAAATAGTTGTATTCATTCTTTCAGTGTATGCTCCGTCTTGGTTTAGAATAAAGCTGAATAGCTCTGTCAGGGATGGCACTAAGCATCTTTTTGAATTAATTAAATCCTCTCGCTGTCTTCCCGAAAAGCACATCCCGAGAATGTTCTACTTAGCATGTTGACTGATGAAAACAATGAAGTTAGAAAATTAGCTCTACGAAAAATTCTTGACGCAAATAAAAATACCGAAAAAGGCGGAATCAATATACGTCAATTTAAGGTTCCAAGTATAAATTTTGGAGCAAACAACTACATCGACATGATTGATTGGCTTGCATGTGAAATAACTTCACCGCCAGTTCTACATCATTTCGATAAAAATAAGATTAAACAAATGTATGATGATAATAATATCCCTGCGACTTGGACATTCACAGAATTCCCATGTCATACGCAAGCTGTCGAGCGAACCGTTAAACTAGTAACAGAGGCTTCAACAAAAGTAATAGGTATACAAAATAGGGATGGTTATATTCGATCAACCTTAAGTCTCGAGCTGCTATGCCTGCATTTGAAATCAAAAAAGATTTTAAGCCAGTTTAAAATGTTTATATAACGGGCTACGATATAATATACTTGAAAATCTTGACTCGTAATTACTAGTTCGTTTTTCAGTTCACCGTGTGAATAATAAAAACTTGAAACCAACTCAATAAAGTATAATTTGCTAGAAAAAATACAAACAGGTTAAAATATAAAAAAATATAAAAAAATATAAAAAATATAAAAAAATATAAAAAAAATGTAAAAAATATAAAAAAATACAACAAAATATAAAAAATATAAAAAAATACAACAAAATATAAAAAATATAAAAAAATACAAAAAAATATATATATAAATATATATATATATATATATATAGCCCCGCTTAATATGCTAGAAAAACGCAAAAATCAATACATGCATTACAAAAAATATGGTGTTCACGAAGGGCAAAGTGGACTTTTTGACCTCGTGTGGTTGCAGTACTCGTCTTCGGCTCGCAAACGCACTCGGCTTCGGCTCGTGCTAGCTCGCCTTCGATTCGTACTGCAATTTCCACACTCGGTCTAAACAAGGCCACTTTGCGCCCTAGGTACACAATATACTATTTTTGGGTTTAACCCAGGCCTGCCTCCTTAATAATATTAATATTGTATAAATCTTATAACACGCTAAATTCCAGATACAAGTTTGAAATAACACTTAACTTAAAAGATTTTCTTCATAAAAAGCGCACTCTGTTTTCATATAGCAATATGTTTCCGTGTAGTTATAATAAAGCCTTAAAAAGATTTTTACATAAGAATAACAAAAAAATAATAATAAATTTACAGGTTTATTGTAGATAGCGTGGATGAAATTAAAAAGGTGAAATCTAAAGTAAGTGGAGAGGATTTAGATATATTCAAATGTATCATAAACAACAACAGTGGTGACAGAGTTTCTTGTTTCGCTTGGAACTATGGAACACATTTTTTGAAATAATTAAAATATATCAGGAATATATTTCTCAAAATACTTACATTTTTTAAATCGCTTTACTATATATTTTTTTATAACCTTATTGCACATATTCTTCTGATTAAAGATTTAACTGTAAAAAAATCATCGGCTTATAATAAAGGAAACATGCGATATGAATTATTAATGAAGCATTTTACTAAAATAACAACTATTGGAATTTTTAATATTTTCAGCAATGTTGATAAAATTAAAAAAGTTAATTTTGAAGAATTACCTGAGATCACAGGGTATACAAGTACGTTAAAAAATAAATTATAAAGTATTACTAAAAGTTTTTCTATTATCTATAATTTAATTACAATATTTCATATTTATTATAGAAATTGAAGCACATATTTCTGACGAATTCGTTGTAATAAATAAAAATAAAAACACGAAATATATCGGAAGTATAACAAATGGCAAATTAAAAGTTGAAATAAAAATTTGTAACGTATTAGAAAATTTTTATTTTAAGCAAGGTCAAAAATTTGAAGTTATACGAGAAATCCAAGGAAAAGGTTTGTTTCTTTATTCAAACTTCTTGCATAAAGTTATTATTACGATATTAATTTATAACTTCTTCTTTTTATCGAATAGAGTCCGGAGTAATATATATTCAAACTAAAAGTTTAGAATTTGTGAAATTCTTGTTGGACCACTCATGCAATCAAATAAACTATTATTTGGTGCAGAATCAGTTCAAAAGTCTAAATCAGAATAAAAATATAGGTAATAAATACAAATTTGAGTGATTTCACAACTAAAAAATTAGGAGCAGAATAAAACAATAAATTTATAAAGAAAGTTGTAACACCACACTTTGTGTGCGTTACGCGTGTAACAGTCGGTCAAACCTGTAGGCATGGTGGAACGAGCTGCTCAGTACAGGTCCGATGCTCGACAAAACACATGTCAAGAAGTCTAATCACACACTACTCTCTCACTACCCTCCCTATTCACATACACACACACTATTTACACTTTCTCCTCGACGACACAGAGCAAGCGAGCTCTGCCGTACCCTGAAGCAGCTGAAGAAGACGCACAACTGCCATCCCATAGAGCCTCGCATAAGCTGGAGTCGGCTGGTCTTGGCTGGGGTGCGCTGAGCGTGTCCTGGTGTCTCCTCTCCTTGTTCCCTTCCTTTCGAATCAACCTAAGAGCACATACAGAGGGGATTAATACTCCAGAAAATAAGCAAAATGGTATTAGAATAATACCCACCTGGTTGTAAGTCTTGAAAGGCATGACTGGGTCCACCTTGAGCGGAACGGTTGCTTCTCTGGATACTCCGGAGGCCTGCAGCATACACCCTAGAAAATATAAAGCTGAGTTAGCCTACGGCAGATACGAACATCAAACTGGAACTCTCTTATCTGGTTTGGAGGGTTTGTAGAGGCAGTGTGGTCTCTCAGACGCAGCATTGTAGCTCAGTTCATGGCCCGCTCCTCTATAACAGCAGCAGCAGCAGTCACCGAAGCACTCGCCAATCACCTAGAGGCAACCTACCATTAAGAAGAGTAGACTACAGTGATATACAAAATACTGATCTCACCTGATGGCAGTGGCAGTTGAAGAATGCAGTGTAGCAAGCTGTAGAGTAAATATAACTTCTTCGAGGTTAACCGCGTCCACTGCTTCTGCTGCAAGTACGCAGTCCTGGGACGTGCAGCTCACGTCTTTGTAACGCTTCATCGGCACAGTTGTCCAGGTTCACCTACTGCTGCAACGCCGTCTGCAAGCCGTCGACTCCGTGCCACACAGCGTGACGTCACCGCGAGCAGACGCTCCCCTTTCCTCTTTTTTACTCCTCTTTCCTCCTCATCCGGAGCATTCGCTGCGATCTCAGCCGGGCTCGGTCGGCACTAGCGAAATCGGAGTGCAGCGCCGCGGGTACGAAGCGAGAGCCTCGCTCACTTCGTACTGAGCCGCGATCGTAGACACCTCGTGTTTTTGCCTGCTCCGTTGCGAAAACGTGAAATTAGCTTGCTCCGATTTGCGAACTTGTAGCCGTTTTCCGTATCTCGACATTATCGTCGATCTTCTCGTACCGTGTGTGCCAACCAACTTGTATCCTCGAAGGAGGCCACACCGTATTTGAAAAAGAGTAAGTTGCACAGAATATTATTGTGCTTATCAAATATATATATATATATATATATATATATATATATTGAAAAGCTAGCGTCGCGTGCGTGTCGAGCATCGCTTCTCGTGCCGTCTTTACCCGTATTTCACCGTCGTATATTCTGTAGAATTCGCGTCCCTGAGTATTAACTTCTTCCCCTCTCGATTATATACCGTTTCTCACCGTACCGCTGTGCTCACCATAGTTAGTTTAGACTTATAAATAATTCTATGTGACGATAGAACATTTGCAAAATCGTGCTGCGATTTCGCGCAGCTGGCGCTCAACACCTTGTATATAAATTGAATAAACCTCAAGCGTTCATACTTTTATCCTAAATTCCTGTGTCGTAATTTATTTAAAGCCTCGTATAAATCTAATATTAAAGCCTGCATGTTCGGCGCAATAATCTTGGCTTATATAGCTTAAATTATTGTCATAAAGTATATAATAACCAATGTAAATTCTTACGTTCTGCTCTTTTTTTTCTAATTGTATAAACAAAGTTTTATGTCACCTCATACTAACGAATTAAGAAAAAATATGTTTTTTAGTTGTCAGGCTAACGGTAAGGACAACGTAAAGGAACGCAAAAAGATTTGTACAATTTTATCCGAATATTTTTTAAAACAAATTTATTATATGTATATTTTTTATACTCAAATTTAATATTTTTGTATAAAATATCTTATTTGTTATATTCTTTTTCTTATATCCAATATTATAATATAATGAAATTTAAAACTTTCTTATTATTTTAAAAACAACAAATATGAAAGTTGTAATCGTGGGACTGGGGAGGCGAAATATATTATATTTCACTAATCTCTCCGGCTCGTATATTAGAGCAAGGATTGCGAGGTTCCGAGTAATCACTCGAGAGCCTCGCTTCGTACCGCGAGCGCGTGTCGCACGAGCTCCTCGTCGGCCACTGCAGAGTGGTTTCCTGCTTCTCGTACTCGGCTAGCTTCCACCTGAAAGTCCGCGTTAGCGGGGGTAAGCGGGAAGGAAGAGGATATTCTATGCAACTGAATACAGGAATAATTTTATGATAAGCGTATATTCGACGTTCGTGTAATTACGTAAAAGATGGGGACGCGAGTCCCCCCCTATGCTCGCATGCCTAAGTTCCGGGATCGCGCGCGCGCCAGAGAACGATGCCCTGACCCGCGTGGCCGAGGTTTTCCATCAGCGCCGCCGCGCTGACGTCATAGATAAAAATAATGGGGCCTCGCCTTTTCACTTACAAATCGCCGCTGTATAAGAGGCCAAGCGCACTTCTGCGCCTGGCGTCACTGCGGCGCTTCTCTCTTACTCTCTCACATACAAGCGGGGGACGTGCTATGCGCGCGGAGAAAATGGCGATTTCCCGACGGTGGCGCGAATGGCCAGCAGTCCCTGGCCGTTGGCGGTCACAGCCCCGCTTCTATCGCACACTCTCAAAACACACACCCGTGCACATCTCATCGCAGTCGTCGATTGAATTGCACTACGAGGACCGAGTGTTCTATTACCTCCAAAAATGTACGAGGCACGGACAGCCACAAGTAATCTGTTGCGCGCTTGCTTCCCGGTCGCACGGTTCTGCTCGTTTAATTCGCGGCGGCGCGAATTCCTTGCGTATGCGATTTACGAGCAGGTGCTCGTTATAATCACTCCCCCCCCCCCCCCCCGCCACAGAGTCGAATGATCGTCCCGATTTCGGCTATGTACGACTAGATGGATACGCGAATCCGATAGATGAACTACTACCAATGAATGAGAAGCGGCAATATGATTTAAGGGCTCTTCGGCCATTTATTCAGCATAGGTTGGCTCCCTATATATTATATAAAGGTATAAAAGTTCTTAAAAAATAGAAAGGAAAAACAGTAGCAATGGCTGTGATTAATTGCGCCTGCCCTGATTGCGCATCGGCTGCTGGGAGACACCCCTGGGTAGCTGCAGTTGGAGCATTTGTTCTCCGTGGTCATCGGCCCGGCTCCCGTCGCAGTTAGCGATGGCGCACCGCTGCGCTGCTGCGTGGCGCTGCTGCGTAGATTGCTAGTGTTGCACTCTCGTTCGAGTACGCGCTCGATCCGCTTCTGTGTCTGGTGGTGGGCTACTCGGCGTTTATCGGCTGTTGCCGTGCCTCTTTTCGTACATGGGTGGCCATCTCTCAACGCTCCGTACGCTCCGTTCGCATGGCACGGACGACCAAGAGCTCTATTTGGCGCTCGCAGAATAGACACGGTCACTCGCCGGCCCTGCGCTCGAAAGCGCCGCCGTCGTCTCGACGGCCCGCTCCGTACAGCTGGAACGCCTCACGCTCCATAGCCGCCAACTGTGGCTCTCCAGGCATCCTTCCTGGATGGCCCAGTCCCCTTCTATGGACGTTTCTTCAAAGCTAGCGAGGCCTTCGCACGTATGATCACTCGCGCGAGGTTGATCAGCGCTGGCTTGCTCTGCCTCGATTGCCTTAGAGACCTGCGCTGTATCTAAGTTCGGCTCTGGCGCCGCAGTTGCTGCCCCGATAGACTCGGCATGCTGATGTGGGCGGCGCAGTGAGACAGCTGGAGGGTTTGGGCTCCTCGCTGGAGTCTGCTTCCTCGACGGCCCATTCTTTGTTGGGGCCCAGCTCAATGATGCGGGAGTCTCGCTCCGCTGTATGATGGGTCATCTGCGCCCCGGCACCGGCAGCTATTTCGAGGAACTAAACGAAAAGCTCGGCCAGCCTCGACGGATCCATGGCTCCTCTGAATCAAGAAAGTTTAGTTGGCGGAGGAGTTGACTTTTTCGCTGTGGGTTTGACTTGACTAGCACTCCGAGGCTTCGAGTCCGCGAACGCTCGTGTTACAAGCGCTGGAGTCGCGCTCGCACAGTTATAATGATACGACGGTGGGTTGCGCTTCGCCGAAATTGCGGTCACATCCCCTGGCGGTTGTGACGTCTAGTCGTATTCCTCTTCGCTCCTCCACGTGTCAGGTAAATGCCCTTTCAGGTAGTCCCTTATTAACTGTTTAGCGGGGATCGACTCTACTCCGATCGGACACGGCGTTCAGTCTGCGGTAATCTCCGCAGAACCGATAATTGCCGTTACGAGAGCATCTCTCGGACTTGCTTATGCGTCTCCTACTCGTTTTTCTTTGAAACAGGAACATATTTCTGTTTCATGGGTCGCGTGCTTCCTACATGTATCCCATGTTCAATGCGCACGGTGCGCCCTATAGCGTCCCCGCTCTTCTTTAGGATCTGGTCAACGAGCGCATTGAACTTGCGCTCGCTCTTCCTCGCTTACATACGCGAGTCCTACAGCGGAGATCACGAACGCTCCACTCTTGCTGATCCCAGCCACCTCAGTGGCACTATCGCTTTCGTTTACTTAATAAACAGAGTTTTATCTTGGGCGCCGTGCACTGCGCGGAACAGCTGCATAATATTCCTGCCGATATAGCAGTCGCAGTCTAAATTGGGAAATATTGCCACTCGCACGTCCTTCTTTAATCCTCCCACTGTGAACGGCAAGTTAATGTAGCCCGCTATAGGCGTATAATGCCCATCTGCTACTCGAGCGCCTCTGTCGTAGTTTGGCTGGATCAGCAAGCCAAGCGTAGTAGCGATTTGCAATCCATATGCGCCGCGCCTGAATCATACAGAGCGCGAATTCTGTAGCAGCCTACGTTCACTTGCAACCACCAGCAACGCGGATCGTCGATCAGGCCGAGTGCTGGTGCTGCGCCTGCCATGCGCGGCTCTATCGTCAGGAACGGCGCAGCGCCGATCGCGCGCTCCGCGACTTCTTGCGACGGCTGCTCAAGCGTTGCTGCTTGCTGCGACTCGGGACAATCCTCGTGCGGCTCCTCGATCAGCTGTGAGGCCGTATCATCGATAGCCGCACTGGCACTCGCCTCAGGTGGCTTGCACTCCGACGAGCAAGTTGAGGAGGAGTTCTCTCCCTCGTCTCCCGCTGCACTTGCCTTAAGCACTCGCTGGGTTGCTGCTTGGCCCTTGCTCGGCAACTCGCACTCCGTTGGCTGCTGACCTGCTGAACACATTTCGTTCGTCGCAGGTTTCAATAATATGCCTACGTATTGCCGTTTTAAATTTATTTAGAGACAGAAGATGCCTAATACCGCGGGGGAGCAAATTCCAGAGGCGAGCACCTTGGTCTCTGAAGGAGTACAGGCCAACATCAGTACGCGACCCTGGAATTTTTATTTTCTTGGGATTCCTACCTGAGGTTCTAGACTGATTTTGTTCAAAAAGGGCCGTAAGGTACGGAGGCTGTCCCATGACAACTGCTTTATAAAGCATTATAAATAACATAATATATATATAATCTCCACAGTCAACCAGCTCAGTTTCCTCCTGTAGGGAGAGACATGCTCATCCTTTCTAACACCACATATATATCTCACACAGGAGTTTTGCAACCTTTGAAGTCTGGTCTGTAGCTCACCTGATACGTCGAGGTATACAAGAGAGCAATAATCTAAGTGAGAGACAACAAGAGCACCTGCGAGCTGTTGGCGTAACGCTTCGGTGGTGCAGGATCTAAAAGATCTGAGTCTATATATGGCTCTGTTAACCTTCCGACTAACTGCATCCACTTGCGGTTTCCATGTTAATTTAGTATCCATAACAACACCGAGGTTAGTTACAGTATCGGCAAAGGGAATAAAAACGTTATTCTGCACCTCAATGCCTGGAAGGTGCAATTATTGCAATTTATTAATATTGTAATCCGACCCAAAAATTATAGCTTTAGTCTTCCCGACAATAAGGTGAAGGGCATTCTCAGAAGCCCAAGCCGACGCTGCTCGCGCCACAACTGACGGGCGATCAATGCCTATCTGAAGATCGTCTCTCGCAACCTGCGTATAGGTTCGTAAATCATCAGCATAAAGCAAATGCTCGACACTATCCGATAATTCACCCTGGGGATTTTTGAAAGCAGCTAGTATGTCTCCAAGATCATTAATATAAAGGCTGAACAGAAGGGGCCCAAAAACCGAGCCTTGTGGAACGCCAAGATTGGTTGTGCACCAATCAGATTCCCCATTAGATTTTGTAACCACTCGCTGGTTACGACCTGTAATATATGACTTGATCCACAGGACTATGGACCCAGAAAACCCCATTCTGATCGGGTTACGAAGTAATTCAGTGGGCATAATAGTGTCGAACGCCTTACTGAAATCAAACATTAGGAGTATAGTAAGCAGCGGTTTCTTGATATTAATGCCATCACGAATCTCCTCTGGCAGACTCAGTAGTGCTGTTTGCATACTATGATGTTGTTGAAAGCCAGTTTGACGTGGATCAAGGATTTTCTTGGATGAAATGAACTCTGAAATCTGCTCGTGGACGATCTTTTCCAAGACCTTGGAGAGAAAACTCAACAGGGCGATTGGACGGAAGTCCGAGATGGCAGATGGAATTGCCGTCTTTTTTAGAGGCACCAGATGAGCCTTCTTCCAGGTCCCGGGAAAAACCCCACTAGACAGAGAGGAGTTGAAAATCTTAGCCAAATGAAGGTCCAAAACCGGAAGAGACTTTGCGATGACATTTTGGGGTATTCCGTCTTCGCCCTTTACCTGTAATGAGAAATGAGCAACAGCCAGAACAACGTCCGAGAAGGTACCTTCACGAAAAGTGAAGTCATCATCGCTGCCCGTCGATAAGATGTTATCTAGATTTTCGTCACGCTCTGTTTGAGAGACAGAGACCCCAGAAAAGTGGATGTTTAATTCATCCGGAGTGAAACTATGCAGCTCCTCTTTAGCCTTTGGTAACAGTTCGAGGTGCCGAAGTTCTTTCCAGATATTTTTGTTATTATCCAGAGCATCAACAATTCTCCTCTGAATTAAAGCCTCTCGTATTTCAACTGTGCGCTGGTCTGCTTGAGCAGCGAGAGACTGGAACTCCTGCCACAACTTATTGTCCCGAGTCCGTTTGTAGCGCCGTCGAACGGCATCACGCTGATTATAGAGTTCTTTCAGCTCGACATCCACCCAAGGAGGGAGAAATTTTTCCTTCAGTGTAAACTGTTTCAGAGGGGCAAGTTCGTCGATGATCGCCAAGATGTTGTGGCTAAGATGTTCTAACTTACTATCAACATTCTTATCTGGGCAACTGATGGACGACCAATCACAAGCAGTAAGGAGGGATAGAAGTTCCTCCTGCCTAATAGACTTAAAATCCCTATATGAAAAGTTATTGAGAGCAGGGGACTTTGAAGTTTGGATGTCGATTGTGACATCAATTATATTATGTTTACTCGGAAATGTAATCGGTCGCCATGATGTTGTTCGCATCCAGCACCACATCATTGTCGTCAGTGAAGATCATATCAATCCAAGTGTGAGATTCTCCGACGTGGTGAGTCGCGCTATGATCAACTAATATAATATAAGGTTTATTTCACAAATTAACTTTTTAACAAACGACGCTTCCTGAGATGTCGACAACATGTTCGCGTTCAGATCTCCCATTACAATCCGGTGATCGTACCCTACCGAATAATCGTCAGGTTCTGTATTAGGTCAGAATCGTCAGTGAATGAAATCCCTGGATATATGACGGCCACGAAAATTGGCGGATGGTTGCCTTGCTGAATTCGATACATCAAATATTCGGGGATACCTGGTTTGCCTTTGTCTAACGTAGTTTTTGAGGAGCACAGCACCGTTGCTTTATAAGAATTACGTACTTAAAGGACCACCCCTCCTCCTTTATTATTCCTGTTCTGCCTAATTGACGAGAACCCGTTGATCTGAACGCCAACATCGTCGCTCTCCCCGAAACGCGTCTCAGCCACGCCGAATATATGATAGAAAGGACGAGCAGTCACAAGGAACTGACGGAACATACTCATATGCTTACTAAGCGATGTATACTAAGCGTGTAGTCAAATTCCATCGCCAGAATTTAAGTTCGACGTCCTTGACGTTTCCGGTGTGACAGTGAGTAGGTTACAGGTATTTTGTGTTACCGCAGCGTTAACGCTATCGCTAGCCTCATTAAGAAAAGATGCAGATAAGGCGTGCAGATCTGCAGCCGAAGTGATCTCCATGCACCGATTCACCGTCTTGCTTCTTAACCAAGAAACTACCGCCACTATGCCAAATATATTTGAAGCTTAAACCACGAGCAATAGATTTTAAGGTGTTGAAATGCGTAAAAGATTCTTTACTTAAAAGTTCATTAATAAAAATTTTAATTCTAATAAGGCTATTACTCGTGTCCTGATTCAAAAGTGTTACGTTAACACCCTTAGTGCTAAATGCTGTAAATTTACTTTTGGCCCTCATAATCTCGGTTACCAAGCTGCTACGAGAAAAGCAGACAACCCACGGGGATCGTCGACGCTGTTAATTGTTCGCGGGTTGGTTCGCAACGGTCTGTCTTTCCAATCGAAGCAGGCGTATAGACATTAAGTCTTCCCTCACAATGGACGGTAGAACAGTGGTAAGGATGGCATGGACTACGTCCTCACGCTGCGATTCGGAACCTTAAAAAAAAATTAGTAATAATTATTTCCGCCGATCCTTCGACACTATTCATCCTGTTCAACGTTGAACAATACCTGTTCCGGTCAGTAAGATTTACGTTTTTAGAACTTTGGCACCGAGTTCGACGGCGACGACTCTGTGTGCGAAACCCGTCAGAGTCCGCCGGCAGGACGCTGCCTGATGGAGCAGAACGCGCATTATCAAAGTCTACTTTGTTATTCAAAGTATTATTATTACTATCATTATTACTAACCCTACAATGTACAGACTTAACCATATTATTATTATCATCATTCTTACAACTACTTGACATCGACCCGTCGATGTCTCTAAGCGAGACTAGTATGTGTGACTCGTTAGCATCAGGAATGGTGTTAATATCCGCGTTATTACTACGTGTACTGCTCGAGCTGGCAACCATAACCTCAATTTTTGCATCAGCGTTTGAAGTTGTTCTTTCAGCAGTTGATTCTCGTTTTGTAACAGCAACCGATATTGATGCAGCCACTCCAGCTGGGAAGTCTGCACATCTATTTTCTTTTCTAGCGACAAAACCTGAGCAGTCAGTTTATCGACTAGCATTTCAGCTGCTGGTGCTGATGCTGGGACATTGCCGATAGCATCAAGTTTTTTCACTAGAGAAGAATAGTGATCGTTCCCTGTTCTTGTATGTAACTCAAACTGTTTATCAAACAGGTCGAGCATAGATGACGGTAGAGTACAATAACGCATTGAGTCCGATATGTTAGAAGCGTTGATCATGGTTCTAGTACTAACACTAGACTTTGCAGAAGTAACCGTGGGTGTCGATGCAGTGAGCACGCCACCCACATCTGCACTACTCGGTGAAGGATCAACGCTCGTGGCATTTAAACCGCTATTATCTGCAGATGAACTCTTGTTTTTCCTTTTCTTTTCTTTATCACAGTCAATGTAGATATTCTTATTACATATTTTACACCTGCGCACAATCCCGTCTTTGCGGTAAATTTTCTTACACTTGCTACACGATGAGGAAGACATAGTGTAAAAATTTTGTAGTTAGCTATCTAAGTGGTCAGCCAAGATCTCAAAAAGAGTAGAGTAGATCTACGTCAAGTCAGAAAATTACTTAAAAAGTCTACGTGTGGTCAGATATTTAAATAAACTAAAATAACTTAAAAACTAATGGCCTAAGAGTTAACGTGTAAGAGTTGTACGGCTCTGACGATCATTACGCAGGCGCGAATAATTAAAAACTATTATAATAAATATGAAATAGCCGGTAATCAAATAATATTGTATATATATTAAAAGAAAGGTGAGCCACACTCATTAGATATTTTAAAAGTTCGCGCTTAATAAGTTGATTATGATGGTAGCGGCATCTGTTGAGCAGTTGAGAAACTCGCAAGCCGGTGTTACCGATCGTCATAAGGTGATGGTGCTGCACTCTGGTGGCGAAAGTCGAAAAAATCGACCGTGCGGCGTTGCCACATCAGCCAAATACGTCTGGTTGACGAGGCGCGGCGACGTTTCCGAGACCGAAATTGGAATGAGAGAGAAAGATAGATGTTCTAACCTCAAAATTTATGGATTTTCTTCTCTATTTCTTTATTTCTTTATTTCTTTATTTATTTCTCCCGCTCCTTCGCTGGTAAGCCTTTGAGGCTGATCCATGCACCAAACCACTACTGAAGAGATGTGTATGATGGATGGTGAACGACGCGCCGTGACTCCTCGTGCAAGGTGGGGTTCGAGGTTATGTTTGCACAGCTTGACGCGGAGTTTCCCCTCCAGGCTCATAAAAAAACCCAAAGATGTGTGGTTTTTTAGCGTGAGCGTGAGAGCCGTTTTGAAGGGTCCTATCCGCTAGAAATAATCACTCTGGCTAGAGGGTCGGAGATCCACGTGAGGTATATGGCGAGGACAAAGAAAATAGGGAAAAGCCAGCGCGCCGTCAACAGAGAAAAAGAGAGAAGAGGGGCGCCCCTTGTGAGGGGTGTCGCGTTTATTTTGCTCGCTATCTTGGCTTTTGGACTCTTGGAGCGTGAGCCACGCTTGTAGACAGACTGCGGGTGCAGTGTGGGAAGCTCGCTCGGCTGCCGTCGCTCCGATGTGCGTGCCGGCGCGTGGCTAACTCTCCTCGCACCCGCGTTTCTCGAGACCGTGGCAGAGGCGGCAGGGATAACTGCGACCTCACCTACTGTCCCTCGTTGCCGTTTCCCGCTTGGTTTGCACATTGCCACGCTCGGTTTGCGCATTGCCATGCTCGGTGCTTGGGCGATCCGCACACGAAATACGGAACTTCCCATCTCGGCGACGCTAGCTTCGTCGCGGAGTGCGGCTTTTTCTCATTTATGCCCCTCGGGTACCTACGTGGGGGATATTTGCTCTTCTAACCCGGAATCGCCTCTTTATTGAGAACTGCAGGATTCTGCTGCAGGTCTCGAACGCTCAGATTCTCATCCACTACCCTAACTATGATCGCGGCTATATCGATGGGGCTTGTCTCCTCGGCCCGTACGTCGAACGACGCAACAGCTGTTCACAAGCCTCGAGTCACTTCTGGCGCGTGGTATGCCAGCTCAGGCAGTAGCGTGGTTTCAGAGGGTGGTGGCGGCTGTCGCGACATTTTCCATTGGAGGCCTGCTTCTACCTCTGTGGCCAATTCGAGTAGTTTCTCAATGGTCGTGACGTCTGCCCGTCGTACTGCTATTTTTTAAGTGAGTGGCATATTGTGGTGCAGGAGGTCCAGTTGTTCACTCACGCTGGGCATCCGGTTCTGCTTTCGCATTATTCCCAGCAGTTTCGTGATAAAATCTCGTACTGGCTCAAAGTCGCCTTGCGAGTGCGCGTGTGCTTCAGTCACTAGCTCCTGCTGGTGGCCCGGTTTCTCGTACCAAAAACGTGCATCTTCGCAAATTGCGGCTACGTAAACGACAGGACTGTATTATTTCTGTACCATGTTGAGGCTACATCCTTCAGCAGTTCGGGCAGCGCGGAGTGCAGGTCTGCATCGGTTAAATCACCGAGCTCGCGGCATTCCTCAACTCTCGTAATAAAGTTGTCTATACTCCGCGTGCGCCCTCCCGCATACTGCACGCCCCATTTGCACACAATGTTCCCCACATCGCGCTTATTATGCGGCGCTCTACCTGTGCTTCCTATCGAGCCAACTTGATCGTTGTAGCTCGCGAGGTCCGTAAGGACTCTCTGCCCGCCCCCCCCCCCCCCCCAAGCGCTGGTGGGCGGCGGCCTTGTGTACTGCTGCGGCTGCTGCTGCTGCTGCTGCAGTTCTTGTAGTGGACTGCTCGCGGATGTGCTCACTGGCATTACACTGAACGTATCCTGGAATGTTCACCGCGGATTGGGCCTTCAAATTTTGCCTTTGCGTGTTCCCAGGCATACGGTTTAGCTCATTTTCTAAGCGAGTGGTCGACGCAATTAGATTAGATTAGATTAGATTAGATGTTTATTTTGTGCAAGACAAAAACAATAAACTAGATTCAATAATAATACATATTTACAGAGATCATTAGTATAGTCAATCATATCACAGCTCGACATTGCTCGTCATTAACTTACATATATTGCACAATATAATATCTGTCGTACATCAATCACGTTATTACACTTATCACATATTCTTATGATTACAAATAATACATTTTTTTTGAGACTATCAAACTTCAATTTCTATTATAGTCAACATTCGTACGATTAGCGTCATTCTACATTAGATATACATGGTCCATGTCCCTGGACTTACATAGCAAATAGTCGCGAATTGTCGCTTTAAATCTGCGTAGTGAGGGCAAGTGCTTAATACGTCGAGGGATCGTATTCCATAGGCATGCACCTTGAGATTGAAAAGATTTCAACCCTGTATCGGTACGCGACGATTGAATCGAGAGCTCCCTAGAATCAGTCCTACTAGAGGTGCGAGCCTGGTTTTTTTGAAAAAGGGCTGCAAGATACGTGGGTTGACCCATGTTAATAACTTTGTATAGTTGTACCGCCGCAAAATACGCCCTTCTTCCCTCAAGATCAAACCAGCCAAGTTTAATCCTGTAGGGACTGATATGCTCATACCTTCTAACACCACATATGTACCTCACACATGAATTCTGCAATCTTTGCAGTCTCATCCGGAGCTCACCTAACACATCAAGATACACTAAAGACCCGCAGTTCTACATTCCCGCAGCTACGTTGCCCGGCGTGACTGTTTGCTTAATAAGGCGCGTTAGTTCCAACAACTGCTCTTCGAGCATATCGGTTCAACTTCTCGACTCGCTGAAGACTGCCATAAAATCCAGAGGTAGTTGGAATGGTCGTTGCGCTGGTGACGTTAGAGTAAGATTCTGATTGATATCATCGGCCTCCCCGTCATTGACTATACCGCGCGCTACGGCTTGCGCACTCGTGCGCTCCCGCGGCTCTCTCGTCGTTTCAGCGCGCCACCGAGCTCTCAAGCCCGTCGTGACGGCCGAGAGTCGCCGGTGCGAGCGCACTGCCAGGCGGTGTCGTGTGCTGCTTCTGGAGCAATGGCTGTTGCTGTTGCTGTTGCTGCAACTACTGCCGTTGCAGCTACTGCTCTTGCCCATGCTGTTGTTGCAACTGATACTGTTGCAATTGCTGCTCTTATAGTTGATGCTGTATTATAGCTTCGTCCGACCTTATCATCGGCGGGTCATTCTCTGTCTGACCTACGTCCAAATCAGGTGCGAGCGTCTGTTGCTGGAGCTTTATCATGAGATCTCTCACTCGGACTGCTTGGTTTGCGCGCAGTATAGATATCGGGTGCGCACTCAGTGGGTCGACATTTTCTTCAAAATTCGTCGATCCTGTGCGCTCTCCGTGCACCCTCTCTATGAATGCTTCGCGCAGTTCCTGTCGCCTCTCGCGTGCAGCATCAGCTGTTAGCTCCAATGACTGCTGGAAGTCCTCTTCCTCGTATTCTCCGAGGAGCCACTTCTGCAGTCTACTCATTTGTTGCAATCTGAAAACACCGCGCTTCAGCTGCAACTTGTGCAGGATATCGTCGAGCTCCTGTGGCTCGAGAAAGAAGCACCAATTGTCTCGGACAGTGTGTCGCCTCCTGCAAATGCGTCATCAACGTTGACATTCCTCTCGAGAATATCCGCTCCCCAAGGTAAGGCAGTGCGTGAGTCCTGTGCCAGCTGTCTCAAAGCTCGTATGGCTTGATATGGCGCACATGCAGTGCTATGGACGACCGTGCGCAGTCTGATATGCTGGAGTTACTGGTCCGGTGAATCTCGCCAGAGTATGCGCAGCCAGTCAGTATCTGTAGGGTCAATCTGAAACTGGCGAAACATTTTCACTATATCTGCAGTGAATATTATTGCATAGCAGCGCCACAGCAGCAAGACTCCTATTATTTCTACCTGCAGCTTCGGCTGCGCATGTAGGCACTCATTGAGGGAGAATCCACTAGAAGTTGCCTGAGAGGAAATAAATTCCACTCGTATTTTGTCGGAACCATCTTGCTTGAAGACAGCATGATGTGGCATATAATATGTACTTGCTGCGGTTCGTTCTGCTGTTGGCACAAGTTACATATGGCCCGGACTCTGGAATTCCTCCATAAATTTCGAATACGCCAGTTTGAGAGCCGGCTTACCTTGTAAACGTCGCTCAGTCTGGTGAAACATTTCAGATGCCCTCTGGAGTGAGTCTGGAAAGTCTGGGGTGCGAGAGAAACACAATCGTAGGACAAACCATCCACTGGGCCTCACACTCTTGATTTTCAGCAGACAGCAGGGGCTTTTTGACCACCTCCTCCAGCTCCCAGTGTTATTGTGTCAGAGCAAATTGATGAGGGTTGATGACTCCTTGTAGAGACTGGACCAGTAATTATCTAGCTGAAGACCGTCTTTTGAGCAGCTGGATCACCTGACATTTCTTGTCGAAGGCCAGGAAGCAAGAACGCTGAATACAGGTCTTCCCCAAGGATGCAGTCGACTCCAGCTGGCTGAGCGAAGGTTGGATCCGCAAGCTTCAGGTTGCGTAGATAAGCCCATGTGCCTGTGCTGCTGTCCCTCTTCGGTAGAATTGAGGTTAGCTTTGAGAGAACCATGTTTGAAAATTTCAGAAGAAAATTAGACTTGTGCACTGGGCGGACAAGTAAGCTGGTGGTGAATTTTGAGTTTATGTTAGCCTCTCCTCCTACACCACTTATAGAGATTTGAGCCATTCGTCTACTCAGTGAGAGAGCTTGCACGATAAACTCTGACACAAAGGTGCCTTCGTATCCAGGGTCCAGTAAGACACGTACAGTCAATTTTGCCGGAGGGAGACTCTAGCACTACGTAAGCTGTGGCTAGAATGGTTACTTCGTCCAGATTGGTGACGAACCCATGAGTAATATGCATGACACCGATGTCACTTACTTGTGCTATGAAGCCAAAGCATGTGCCTGCATGTGGCATAAAGTCTCCTCTGGGCTCCTCTCTCGTTACCTCAGCTGGTTTGTCTGCATGAAGACTTGTATGATGCATCTCGTTGCAGTTAGGAGCCCTACATCTCCCCTTGGAAGGACATTCAGCTGCTTGGTGTCTCCGTCGGAGACAATTGAAGCACAGGTTGTGCTGCTCGACAAATTCCAGTTTCTTCTCTCGACTGTAGTTGAGATATGTGGGACAGTATCCCACAAAATACTTCGACTGACAGAGTATACACGCTGGATGAGTGCCCTGAAAGCTGGAGGCTGGAGCTGTTGTAGACGACACATGCACTGACACTGATTTAACTGGCTTCTGCAATGGTTATGGTTTTGAAAAGCCTCTGGAACCAAACCAATCTCTACTGCGTGCTGCGTCCAAAGACCTAGTGCGATTCTCTAAGAAGTCGTCCAGCTGCATGTAGGTGGAAAAGTTCGCAGTGCCTTCTAGAGACTTCTCCCAATCCTCTCTAGTACCTGAGTCAAGCCTGGGCACGACGACCTCCGAGAACCAGTCGTCCCAGTGATCGACTGGTCTTTCCAATATCCTCATGGTTCGGATGCCTTCTTCGACTCCATCCAGCAGGCGAGTGATCTCACTCGAGGATTTATGTCTCACACGCTGGTTGTCGTAAAGCCGGACTAAAGTGTCCCAGGCTACGTCAAAATTGGCCCCGATGACTTGCAGACTCTTAAGTCGTCGAGCTGCATCTCCTACCAGACAGGAGAGCAGATGCTGGAGCTTGACGACAGCTGAGAGCGACTCTTGGTCCTTAACCATACAGCAAAATAGCTCCTTGAAGATCTCCCAATCCAGCCGACGGCCACTGAATTTGGGCAGAGTAAGCATCGGAAGTGACGAAGAGACTGAGGTAACTTGTATAGTCCTGGCAGTCTCGACAGGCACTGATCGAACTGGCGGTGCTATTTGCTCTGGTTGCAACGCAGCCAATCGATCCAGGAGGTCGCCCTTGTGGACTATGTATTGGCCTTCCCATTCTTCAAACTTGAAGGCCGTGAAGTACACCTCATCCTTGAGGGCTTCCTTTGATTTGCACACTATTTTGTGACGACTGAAAAGAGAAAGTCAGTAAGTTTCCAATAAATCTAATCTACTATTTAAAGCGGCCACTGTTAGATTGAGGACACCAATCTTCTGAGTGTTAATAGAAAATTTTTCTATCAATTCTCTCTCGGCTAGCTGATCTGAGAGAATTGATTTTCGAGATCTATCCATTTTAGCAGAAGCAGGCAAAGCAAGGTAGTATAGAGGAAATGTTGGTAGCTCTAGATAGCAAAATCAGAAGCAGTAAGCATAGGCTAGCGAGTTTTTAGATAGCAGAAGTTATATCGGAGTGATACTTATTCTAGTTCCTTGATGTAGCCGTGGCCTTAAAGTTCGCGTTGTGGCGGTCGACGGACAGGATTTCCAGCAGCAGCAATCTTGTCGACCCAGCGAAGCAACAACAGCAAACAGCAACAGGCGTCCGGTTTCGAGGTTAGGAGTGCCGAGCACGAGGGCGCAGTTCAGCGTGCAGCAACTCGGCAAGGTAGCGCGCACGCACTCTCGTGTGCTCAAGCTATCTCCTCCTGGCGCAAGCGTGCGAGGCGAGCGCAGGCGCTTGATTGGCAGAAAATGTAGCTTCTCACAGTGGCATGATGTTGACGTCACGCCGCGGGCTTTTTGAAATTCAAATTCGCAGAGGAGAGTAATAGATTTTCTCTTCCTTTTGCGAAATGAATTACACTTTCGAATTGTCCCCTTTTTTATTATTAGTTTACACTGCACATACACTACCCGACGATGGCACTTTACCGCGGAGTCGACGAGAGTCTCTCGACGCGAGAAACGAGTTCAATTTCGGGATTAATCGCTTTTTTTTTCTTTAAAATAAAAATGTTACTGCACAGCACTGTTTTTTATTTAAAGTTTTTAAAGCGCGACCACACTACTATTTCCTGTAATACACGTGCAAATCCGGCTCAAAGGACCAAATGTTCGCGCACTAACTATTTATTAGAGAAGGACGTTTTAGCTATTCTTAAAATAATTGAAGCGGTTTTAGTGTTGAGCGAGTGCAGCGGGGCACTGTAAGATATCCCGGAGCACGTCCTTGTAGAACAGGCAATAGAATCGTGAAGGAGAGTAATAGGGTTTAAACTCTGCTTTTATTAACAATAATCGAGTATTTATTCACTCTAAAAAATCTATGTGCATAAATAACTTGCGTGTGTGTGTATGTGTGTGTGTGTAAATTTAATAAAAATGAATTGACCGGGTGTGTCCTGCCTTGCACGTGGCGATGGATATCTGCGAAGGCGCAACGGCCTTTACCTTACGTGGTTATGATTGAGGCCGCGGTCAGAGCGGAAGAAGGCCGTAATTGCCCGGCGCTTGCAGTTTTGTTTCAGCTACAACGCCGTGCAATTTCGGAGAAAGGGAAAAAGTCCTTCTAGGTACTCCCGCAGCGACCCCCGGCGTAGTTCCTGGAAGAAGTCGCTGCAAGAGTGGCGCGCATATTTTAATGCGGCCTTAACAATCGGTTAGTAATTGATATTAATTTATATTTATACCATTGATTCGTCCCAAAAGTTCCATCACCAGGTGTGGATATATAAATATATATATATATATATATATATATATATATATATATATATATATATATATATATATATATATATATATAATTGATAGTTTTATATACGAGGGTAGTTCAATAAGTCTTTAGAATAAAGTATAAAAACAATTTTTTTTTGGTAAATTTTTTTTTATTTTTCAACATAATCTCCTTGGAGCTCTATACACTTGGTCAATCGCTTTTTAAGTTTTTTTAATCCTTCAGAAAAGTGCGTTTTCGGAAGTTCTTCAAAATAAGCACTTACAGAGGCAATGACGTCTTCGTTGTCCGTAAATCTCTGTCCACCGAGCCATTTTTTCAAGTTTGGAAATAAGAAAAAGTCACTGGGGGCTAAATCTGGTGAATACGGTGGGTGTTCGACCAATTCGAATTTTAGTTCTTCAATTTTAGCCATTGAAACGAAGCATGTGTGAACTCGGGCGTTGTCGTGATGAAAGAGAATTTTTTTTTCTCGCCAAATGTGGTCGTTTTTTTTAATTTCTTCTTTCAGCTGCTCTAATAATGATGCATAATACTTACCAGTAATTGTTTTACCCTTTTCCAAGTAGTCAATAAGTATAATTCCACGTGCATCCCAAAAAACTGTAGCAATAACCTTACCAGCTGACTTTACGGTCTTTGCCTTCTTTGGAGCTGGTTCGCCTGTGGAAATCCACTGTTTGGATTGTTCCTTTGTCTCAGGAGTGTAGTGGTGTATCCATGTTTCATCCACAGTCACAAATCGACGAAAAAATTCCTCTGGATTCCGACTTATGCGCGCCAAAAGAGCCTCAGAGGCGACCACTCTATTGCGTTTATTCTCAGCTGAGAGCAAACGCGGCACCCATCTTGCCGATAGCTTTTTCATGCCTAGTTTTTCATGTAGAATTGAAACAACTGCACCTATAGATATCCTTGTGGCCTCAGCTAACTCACGCACTTTTAATCTTCTATCCTTCAACACCATATCGTGGATTTTATTGATGATTTCGGGAGTAGTTGCTTCTACGGGCCTTCCTGAACGTGGTTCGTCACTTATTGATGTACGACCACGCTTATATTCATTTACCCAGTTATAAACCGTTGCTAAGGCAGGGGTAGATGTGCCATGAACTGAGTCCAATTCATTTTTTATCTCATATGGAGTTAAACCCTTTAAATTAAAATGTTTAATTACCGCTCTGAACTCGTTTTTTTCCATTTTTCTTAACAAGCAATTTTTTTTTTTCAATTGGTTATAAAAACACGTAAACTCAGAAGATGTGGACTGTGACTGCACCATATATCTAGTCGGGAGTGGTGCTGACTGAAAACAGATGATTTGGAGCGATTCGCGCGCCATCTGTTGGTCATTCTAAAGACTTATTGAACTAGCCTCGTATTGTAACGTAAATTTCCAAGCGACGTGTATTTGATGTATCAACTCCAATTGTAGCTTTTGTTAGAATGACTCTTTCGCTCAGTGAACGTTTTAAAACAAATTTTTTATCGGTTTTGCTGAGTCAAGTTAATTTTGAATTAACAGACTATGCTACACTCGGCCTCAATGGTTAGAAGTATTTACGAATGCGCATGCCTTTCCAAAAAAACGAAAGTTAACATTACGTCCTACCAATTAAAGTGGACTCCTCAGTAAGGTACTGATCGATTTCTTTAGACGCCTGCCGCCCTGGAGTTCGGCGGCTCGCTTATGTTAAGTCGAATCGTCTCTTTTGCCTACGTGATAAAAAAGAGCTTTTGTTGCTTGAGCCCAGTTAAGCTTTATTTTATTTCTTTAAAACTTTTATAATAGGTGGTTGTAAATTTGTCAAAATTTTAATTAATAAAAGTAATTTAGTCTAACTTTACATTTCAAGAATTTGATCTGAAATATGTATATGACCTTAACATTGGACACAGTGACTTAGTAGAATTTAATTTAGTGAAAATCTCCTCCTCCAGTATTCGACGGTAAAATTAAATGACCTGATATAATTATGAAACTGTTAAGAAAACTAATGCATCTTATTGTTTGTTTATTGCTTAAAAAAGTAAAAATGGTTGACTACTGGAGTAATAAAATAGTATTTTGTTCTTGTGAAGAAAAATCAGTTATTAGAGGCGTTATTTCAGTTGATAAAATCTGTAACAAAAATAATGATATTAGTACATTGATTAAATTGAAATATCAAGTTATTTTATAAAACAATAAATTTGTAGATATGTGTACATGTGTATATTCATTTTTTTATTTCTCTTTTCATTGAAATAGTCTATGGAAAGTGTATTATTTTAAGTTAAATTATGTGCTGATTTTCCAGATAAGTTAACATACATTTTAAAATGAGAGCGTTACATTAATTACTAAAAAATTTATTTGACACTCTTAGGTGTCGACAATTATGATATATTGTATAATAAAATATAACCGAATAACTTTCTTTGTATTATTCTTTTAAATTACTAATCATTTGCCAAACAAATGAAATGATAGAAGAAAAATTTTATTATCCATACAAAGTTTGAATTTAGAATCAGATTTGATTAGTTTACAAATGCTGCTTTTATTTCTATGTAATTGATAAAAAAATAATTAAAGATAGTGGTGAACTCATGCACTAATTCTACGAATCGATTTGGAATTTACTAGTTATAGGAGTATTAGGAAGGGTTTATCGTACTATTCTTATTCAAGGACATAACAATTACATATAGATTGAAACACCACATTTTGTGTGTATTACACATTAAACAGTCGGTCGCACCTGTAGACATAGTCGAAACGAGCTGCTCAGTACAGGTCCGATGCTCGACAAAACATACATTAGGGAAACCTAATACCGAATGGAAGGCGCAGATTGATGATAGGCTCTATGCAGTCTCGCATACTACCCTCTACTACACTGTGATCTAATCCCTGCTCCACAACAGTATCCTACTCACTACACACACACACACACACACACACGTGTCAGTGTCACAACTCTTCCCTTCGATGGCATAGAGCAAGCGAGCTTCCCGACACCCTGAAGCAGCCGAAGAAGACATACAGCTGCCATCCCATAGAGCCTCGCATAGGCTGGAGTTGGCTAGTCCTGGGTGAGATGCGCTGAGCGTGTCCTGGTGTCCCCTTTCCTTGCTCCCCTCCTCTCGAACCAACCTGAAAGCACATACAAAAGGTACTATTACCCTAGCATAATGGTATTAAAATAGTACCCACCTGGTTTGATGTCCTGAAAGGCATAGATGGGACCACTCGGGCGGAGTGGCTGCTTCTCCGCATACTCCAGAGGCCTGCAGCATACACCCTAGAAAACATAAAGAGGGGTTAGTTACCAAAAGATACGGAAAACAAACTGGAACTCTCTTACTTAGTTTGGGAGATTTGTAGAGGCAGTGTGGCCTCCCAGAAGCAGCATCGCAGCCCAGCTCTTCGCCCGCTTCTCCAGAACAGTAACAGCAGCAGTCACAGAAGCACTCACCAGTCACCTAGAGGCAACCTAGCATTAAGCTTCCCAAAAAAAATACAAAAAAGATTCAAGCGAATCGATCGTGCTAAAACATTTGCCAATTAGAAACTATCTTTTTACTAAAATCGTATTATTGCTTTATAGATAATAAAATAATGTAAATAATAATAATAATAATAATAATAATAATAATAATAATAATAATAGCAATAGTGATAATCATAACTATTGCAATATTGTAGTAATGTAGTTAAAGTTTTATATTGTAGTGAATAATAGTTTTTGAGATAAAAACTCTATTAATCTCGTAGAACTATCCTTTAATAATGCTGTAGAACCGACGTTTCAGGAGTTTTCTTCACTCCCCTCTTCAATGCTACAAAATGTACAAAAAATTTTATTACAATAATGACAATAATAATTACACAAACGATTACAATATTTAACAACGCACCTAACACTTAATTAAAGGTCTCGAATAGACCACAGGGCAACCAGCATCAAAACTGATGTGAACATGGCAACTTCTAATAAAATTTTTACAAAATAATAATTGCTAACAATTACATAAAAAACAACGTTAAAACGATAATAATTAAAAGAATTTTTTAACATAAAAATAAAATCGGACCAATATTATTACTCACTCGAGACAATAACACCACTAAAAACACCCAGTGGCTTCACAGTGGAAGCCAGACCACGTCGCAGGTGTTATGTCGACGCATGATGTTATCGACCGGCTTGTCTAGAAATCACTGAGTATAATTTCTCGAGTGTGCCCATCGCTCCCTCGCACTCTCCAATTTTCACGGAGAGGGGTGAAAAGGCTTCGAGCTCGCAGAGTAGACAAAAGTCGAGCACAGAGCACTATGAAACGCAAGGAGGGTGCACGCGACGACGAGTCTCGCCACACTCAGGGGAATCCCAGGGCGTCGCTCGTCAACCCGCAATCGCTCGCCACTCCCCACGCATCATGCGCTCCGAATCAAACACTGCGAGCTCTGAGCCTCTCGCGAGAGACCAGTGCGACCGCGCGAGAAGGCTATATCATCTAATAGTACCTCCTTGGTATTTATACACGACTGATATAATAAAATTGAGTAAGACTTTTGATGTTGTGGAGATTAAATTAGAATCTAAGTTTTACCAAACAATAATTAATAATAAATATATTGTTATTAAGGTTAATTAATTATTTCAAATGTTTAACTAAATTTAAAGAGTTTTTGTAAATATTTTTTTATAAATTGTGTGTCTTCATTTTTATTTAATGTATTGTTGCAGGAATATATATTTATTTCCGAAAAAAACAGTTTATTAAAATTGTTTTCGCGGTCCAAAATTTTAATATCTGTAAAATGTATGCTATGGTTAGTACTTTTTACATGGTTTGCTAATGCCGAGGTCCCTTTTTTATTTTTTACATCATTTTTATGTTCATCTTTTCGTTATTTTAATCGTGTTATAGTTTTTCCTATATAAGTCGCCGGACAATCTTTACAAACAATTTTATATATGACTCTGCCGTTATCTAGCTTATCCATTTTGTCCTTGCCTAGCTTATTCATATTAGATTTGTGGATCGTCTTATTTATAGGAATGGCATTGTATTTTTTGAGTTTTCGGTTAATCTTAAAAGTAATGTTTTTTACAAATGGGAGAACCATCTTAGATTTCCTCAAAAGACTTAGTTTTGACATTAGTCATCTTCTTATCTATTTTAAAGATCTTATCAAAGTTTTAACAAATACAGTAGTAGTATATGTTCTTTCATTGTAATAGTTGATATTTAAATTAAGAGATTGGTTTTCTGTAACATATTCCATTAAGTACTTTATTTCTCCTTTTGCAAAGTTTTAGAGTGTCAGTTATTTCGTACGGAGTAAATTTATAAAATTTTAATATATTTATATAATACGTATTTCAAATTGTTTTATAGAAAATTATTTCTTTTCTGATAACACTAAAAAAATTTTTTTATTTTTTTTTATTTTAGATTAGACATAACATAAATTTCTATATTTAATTATTTTTCTTAGTTACTTACAACAAATTTTATTAACATGTTACAGATTTCGCCGCTGGGCATCAACTAATCAGCTGTGACGTTCTGGCTTTTATTATTTATTAATAAAGTTCAAACGTCACAGCTTTTCTCGCGTCGCGCCGAGCAGTTTGCACGCGCGAGATATTTGATTTGCATAGCTAAGGGAGGAAAGAAGGCGGATAGTTACTGTATCCGGACTCTACAATCCGTATCAGTGTGAATTTTTTTGTTAATATAGTTGTATTGTTATTATTATGTGTAGGATATCTTACCCTGGTTTATTGATGGTGCGAAGAATCGGAACACAATTTCTTAACTGGTATTGATGTTAGTTTATTTAACGTAACAAATATATTTAAAATATTAATACAAGTTTTATATAATGTAGTAGTAATAATATCTTTATAAAGTTAGTACAATCTTATTCAAACGTAGGAAATATCTTTATGTAATCAATGTAATTTGTATGTGCGCACTGGTGAAAATACGAAGTTAAATAAATATATGGAATTACAAGCCAGCAGAGCTTCCACGTTATAAAATATATATTCGTCGCAACTAACATGGCGGCGCAACGGGTGACTGGATCCTCGACAGAGAGTAGCTCGCGACGGCCTGGTATGGCTGTATTTATACTAAAAGACGGATGAGATTTTGTTAGAAGTATACAGAATGTTCACTACAATTGAATCGTCGAGCGTTATCAGCCGGCTGGGTAAATACTGATGCAACTATCGTACAATGTTACTACATTTTGGGGAAAATACATACGTTTAAGCAGATTTTCGGTGAAGGGCTGCACGTGCGGTTCGTTTATCAAGATTTAAAGATAGCGCGTTAGAAAACAAATTTTGAGAGATATTATCCTGCCAGACAACCATTTTGGAATGATGCCTAGCTGAATAATGTAATTCGACGGGGATTATATTTCTCAAAAGGCTTCGCAATAAAAGAATAAAATATGGAATTAAATAATTTCGTGACAAAGCAACGTTAAAATGTACTAGAATGGAATTATAATTATTAACGGGCTTAGACATGGCTATGTGCGTTGAAAAAGGCTTTCGCGGTGGATTTCCCCAATGTAGCTACGCTAAAGCTAATAATACTTATATTGGTGCTGATTATGATTCGGATAAACCCAGATCGTACATTATTTATTTAGACGCGAATCACCTCTAGGGTGTATCCATGTATATGCCCTTACCGTTTAGAGGGTTTCAGTGGATTGAACATAATAATTTCAATGTTACAAAAGTTCCGGATGATTCAAGGATCGGATATATTTTAGAGGTCGATCTCAAATGCCCCAGGAGTATTCGTGATCGCGTGAAAGACCTGCAGCTTTGCGTTGAGTACGCGAAACTCCCCGGCTTAAAACATGAAGAATTATTAGCTACGGTATACGATAAAGAGTGGTACGTTATTCATTGTCGTAATCTGAAACAAGTGCTCGAAATCGGGTATGAGTTGGATAACATTCATCGTATATTAAAATTTAGACAAGAATTACGAAAAAATGTTGCAAATGATTTCGAAAAACATTGGTATAAATTAATGATTAATGCAGTTTTTGGTAAGCAATGGAGAATGTAAGAAAGCGTGTTGATATTAAATTGTGTACAAATGGCGTGATAGATACGGAACTTCATCGTATATAGTTCACCAAATTTTAAATGTTCTATCATTATTGGTGAGGATTTAACAGCCATTGAAATGAGTAAGACTAGTATATTATCAGATAAACCGATGTATATAGGTATGTCTATTTTAAATTTAGCAAAAGTTTATTTATAGGAGTTTCACTATGAGTTTATATTTCGGCTTTATAAACTGGAGAATGTTAAAGTTCTTTGCACATATACTGACTCGATAATTGATCAATTTTTACATAATATTTATAAATATATTAAGCTCCATCATATAAATTTCGATACGTCAGGATTCCCCAGAAATAATGTATATGCTATACGTAGCGTAAAAATAAAAAAGCCTTGGGGGTTTTGGTAGGGCTCCGGTCAAAAATGTATGCTTTTCGTGTGCATTTTTATGTTACTATATACCGTACGCGATAGCTCTTGCGCCTCTTTCTCGACTATTTTCGCAGGTCTCATATGAGTAGTAGAATAACTAGTATTATTATAATCTTTCACTAGGTTGGGCAGTAACTATATCCACTTATAGTTACCATTCAAGTGAATTTTCTTCACATACGCTCCTTTAAAGTACGTTTAAACCGTTCCACTATAAAAGTTTTTAAACGATATAGGTTGAGGAGTGATTTATAGTGATTTTTCATTAGAGTTTAAAATTCTGTATTATAAAATTTTTTTCCATCGTCAGTTTGCAAATTTTCAGGGGAGCGTCCTTGTTTATGTATTTTGGTCATAACTTGAGTAACATGTTTCCTACTTTCAGTGAGCACAGGGCAACACCAACTATACTTACTCAAAGAATCAACTATAATAAAAATATATTTATTGTCTTTATTGTAACGAGAATAAGCCTTCATATCCATCAAATCAGCTTACCATAAATTATATAGACCTCAAATTATCGCTTTAAATTCTTTACTCATAACTGTGTACGATGTATGACACAATTGTTTTTGATGTATATCCAAAAACAAAACACACAATGAGTATTATAACTAAAATTGAATATGTAACTCACTTATATACACCCATAGAATGGATTTTATAAGTAGCCGATTTTTCCTGTTATTCGCCATAATATTTCAGTTATTTGTCGTTATATTTCTGTTATTGAAAAATCGTAGGTATTGAAAATACACACGATTCACATTTGTTATTATAACTAACGCACTCCACAACCACAGCGTTATCGTGTAAGGGTAACATTATAAAATTAATAATTGTTGCAACCAAAAACGAATGAATTTTATTATGTTATACCCAATAATACTGCTTTAATTTCAAGAATATTGATAATTTTATCGAGTTTTGTAGAAACATCAGTCTGAACAAGTTTATCTATTTTACCATCAATTTTATGTATATAGTGTTTAGTTAGACATGTAGAAACAGTATTCTCTCTGGCGGCAAAAGCGCACACCATTCGAGTGACTATATCATTAGAATTATTTATTATAGCAATAGACACAGCTTTGTTAAACTTACTCTCCAAATCCTTTTTAATATCATAAGTTTTTTCGTTTATAGCGGAAGCTGCTGTATCAACAGCACTCATTAAATCCTTTTTAATATCATATGTTTTTTCGTTTATAGAGGAAGCTGCTTTATCAACAGTACTCTAAATCCTTTTTAATATCAGATGATTTTTCGTTTATACAGGAAACTGCTGCATCAACAGCACTCACTAAATCCTATTTAATATCAGATGATTTTTCGATTATAGAGGAAGCTGCTGTTTAAATCACATTCACTAAATCGTGTTTGATATCAGATTTTTTATCGTTTAAAATTTAATTTTTTCAGCAGAATTGTCTAACGAAACTTTAATTTTTTTCTTGAGAAGAAAAGAGTATCAATGAGGAGCACTGAAGCTTAGAGCCAAATTTGTTAATCGACATCCTCTTATGGTATAGTTAGTACTAAAATTTTATTGATGGAACGTGCCTTTTTATTATATTAGACTCTTCGAACTCGGATACGTCTGAAATTATCTCATTTTCATCACCAGATTTCCAAGCTTGTTGTGATAGTCCCAGTTTACGTACTCTATCGGACTCTGTTTATTTTAATAGACCAGTCCCCTCTTTCATTTTAAACAGAGGAGCGACAATATTAAAATATTTATAACCTTTATTAATCTTAATCTGATAAGCAGCTGAATTATATCGTCTGTGAGCGCTCATTTCATGTAATAAATCTTGATATACCTGCAAATCATCGCTGTTCTATAATTCACTGTTTGGGTGTTTCCTGAAACTTAATTCGAATAAACCTGGAAAACTAGGAAATTTTATTTCATCGTCCAACAATATATTACCATGCTCATCAATGTCAAACCTTTTATTTCCAAGCTGTAAAGCACCTTTGTTATAGTGAGGAGTATATGCCAAGTTAATCACCTTATCCTTATCTTCAAAAATATGCGCATGAAATGTTTAGGTATTGGGTCTAATTTATGTAGTAAAATGGATAATTGATTCTGCTCCCCGATTTCAGCAGCATACTCCTGAATTGACATGTGAGCAGGATCATCTTCATATGTTTCTTCGTACGTTTCTTCAACAATGCGGCTGCGGATGCTCTTGCGGTTGCGCTTGCGGTTGCGGACGCTCTTGCGATACAACAGCGGACTCGGAGTAAGTGTCTTCGAAATTTTGTGGAAAGGCTCGAGTTTTTTTGAAAAGTCATTGTTTGAAAGGAGTAGAAGTCGCAGGAGTAACCGATATTTTATGTCCAGATCGCTTTCTAATCGCCGATGGAGTTTCAAAGCTACATCACTACATATTGATTCATTTTTTCTTGAAATATCTTTAGCTATAGCAGTCAGAGGCTCCACCACGAGTTTTAAACTTTGAGCAATAACAAAGTCGAAATTTATCTGACTCGTCTTGAGAAATCGATTCTTCTTACGAATAGAATCACTCGTATGTTTAATTTTCTTTGTGAGATCCATTCTGTTAGAAGGTTTGAGCAATATAATTTATAGAACAGCAAATTTGTTAAATCCTGGTCTATATCGACCTTTGTTTATAAGACTGTCCTTGTCTATGACGAGAAAACCATATGTCTGCAGTCAACATTCGGCGCACAAGTCGAGAAATTTTTCAAATTTCATATCGCTGTTTCGATGATTGTTGTATATATGTTTTAACTTTGTACGATCTTGTTTAAAAATAATTAAGAAATTAACGTTATCACGTAAACAATAATCGTTTTTTTTGTATATATGTCTGAATTATGTAAAATGAGTCTATATTAAAATGTCGCCCATACAAAAGTATTGTTTAATGCCATTTTGACTTTTGTTTGATATATCATCAAAAATAAATATAGAATTTGTTCGTGCTTTAATAGGGGGCGCTACTGCACTGTTGTTATTAATCGTAAAATATCCAATCTCTTTTAGTGGTTCAAGTATAGCTTTAAGATATTGATACTTTGGTTGATGTATCGATTTAGAATAAACATATATATTTTCAAAACGTAACCCATGAGGGTTTGTTATTAAACTGAGAATTGCATTTGTTTTTCCGCTGTTAAAAGGGCCGCAAATTATACTTCTGACTGAGCTAGGTAATAACTCTCCATGTCTTCGTATGCAATATTCTACCCTCTCCATATTAACTACGTTAATGGGGTATGACTGTTGTATAAACCACATTATGATTACTGAAGAGCGATATAAACTTTAAACCTTATATATCATAAATCAAGACTTTAAGCTTTTAGTTTCACGATGATTTCCATACTAATTGCTCAAGACACTTTGTGCAACCTTAACCTTAAGCAGTTTTAAAGTAACCCGAAAAATACACTTATAAAATATTTTCCGAAGCAAATAACTAACATATATGGGTTTTTAAGTGTGGAATTACAGAACGATCCCGAAATTAAAGGTTATTTATTATGCTTCAAGAATTATAATACACCAGGTCAGGATCATATTCACAGCCCTCCTTCAATGCGAAAAGATTGTTGTGTTACCCTATAAATATAGCGGTTTCATATATTTATCATCATACATAGTTTAGACATTGAGCTACACACATATCATCTTATATAAGAAATATGTCGAAAATGAAAAGCTAGGCAAGTCGTACAGTGCTCCGTAACCTCTCGATAGTTAAGCGAGGTAGCTTTCTACCTATCGCGAGTCCGTCGCGCGTCTGCTAGGTGCACCTGCTCGTGTTTTGGCTCCTGCATTTACACCGCACTCTGCTGCCTCCTGCGCCTGTGAGCCGGTCTGTTGTGGTGCCTGCACAGTGGAACATTCTAACCATAGCTGTGATAATAAATCACAGCTTCCACTGGTCCATCGGCACAGCTTTCAACATCCAAGCAACAACACCCGGCCAGGTGTTTTTTGAGGTTAAGAGAGGTGAACACGGCAGAGTGGCGGGAGCCAAGCACGAAGCATAATCCAGAGGTACCACTTCATTCTGGACACACAGCACGCAGCGCCATACTATCAAGGCGCCATCTGCCGACTCGAACTGCAACTACGTGACCACCGAGGCGACACCTGCTGCATCCTAGACACACCATCAGTACCTTCCACGACTCATCTTTGTCGCCACTAACATCATGGTCGACAACTGCGCCATCTGCGGGGAGGTTCCTAGGAGCAGCAACTCGCTACGTAAGTGCTGCATATGCAATATAACATATCATCCGGCGTGCAAGCCTCTTGCAGTGCTTACCAGTGTACAAAGAAGTGTACTACAGCTCCAAACCAAAGCGGTAGCGTGCCAGGCATGCATCGACTCGAAGAGGTCGATGTTCGAGTCGGCAGTCACGCGCGCGACGAACGCTAACAACAACATGAGTGGGAAAGAGAAAGAGCTAGCCGCGTCCACTCCGGCCAATAAAAAGCCTGCAACAGCTGCGCGCACCAATCAGGCGAGCAAGGCCGCGCCCACCAACTCCTCACTCTCTCCGTTGCAGGGGCTAGGCATGTCCAGCACGGGAGCAGAGCACAGCGGGGAATCCCCGAGTGACGTCACGGCCAAGAGTACGGACTCAAACCGAGCTAATAATACTTCGCAGTCCTCCTTCTCCAAAATAACAGTAGTATTAATGACATAAATGCGTCCGTCATTCGTATGCTAGACAGCACCGCGTTAAAAAAGGGAACAACGGTCTCCTGCCTGGTGGAGTACGCGAATTCAACTTCAAGAAACATTGACAATGCACTTGCTAGACATTGCACCTCTATTGAAGGCAGATTGGAGGCAATTGTAAATAGGCTAAATACGTTACCAGCAGTACATACTTTGGCACTTTCAATTGAATCCAAGCTGCAAAAAATTGAGGAAAAACTGTCGAAACAACACTCCCAGCTGGAGGAGATGAAAAAGGAGAAGCAAATGCTTTGTCAAGAAATAGATAACCTAAAAATTAAAAATAAGAAATTACAAGATAGTAACGTCGACACGAATAATTTGTTGACCAATACAGAGGTAAATTATAATATGTTGATTGAAAAAATTGATAATCTAGAGCAGACTAATCTTGAGTCACAGACTAAAATTGATAATTTTATATTAAACACTTTTGAAAACGATTTCCAAAACTTAACTAATAAAATCAATAGAGTTGAAAGTGACAACAAGGAAATAATAACAAAAATAGAAAAAATAATAACAAAAGAAGACTTTACCTCTGCATATACTACTACTATCGACAAAATTGAAAGAAATATAGAAAACATCCAAAAAGATAACCAACTTATATTAAATAAAATTGAATTGCAACAAATCGCAGTGCTCCCCAGTACACAAAACAATACCGTTTCTCTGACAAGTACAAATAAATGTAATAATAATAATAATAATGCGTCTGCTACAAATAGTACTTTACTCGACAATTATAGTAATATAAGCGACACAAATGACAATTGTAATATCAATAATGACGGGTTTATCCAAGTTGTAAATAGTAGAAAAAAAACATCTAGTCGTTTGAATAAGTACAATATTGACAATGATGATGCAGCAGCATCACCTGCACGAAGCACGCGGGTGCAAACGATTGATGGGGGGACAATGCACAGTAAAAACATTAAAAGCGGTAATACGGAGCTCATTATTTCAAACATTTTCGACGGTGATGTCTCTAAGCATGTTGACGTTGCACACGCGATACTGTGCCGTGTCCTTCCATCAACACGAAAAATAGATATAATAGGCACCCGCCTGCTTCGGTCAGAGGAACCGACAGCTGCGGCATTAGCAGATACAAATAGCGAACGTAGACGGTCCCCATGGGTTGTTACCCTTTCCAGCAGTGCGTTAGGCGAGAAAATAATGCGAGCCAAAAAGCTTATCACTGGCTTTCATGCTAGAGATGTCGACATTGCAGCTCTTGACCAGGACATAAGGGATGGGATTATAAATGGGAAAATTTTTATAAATGAATTATTAACAAAAGAATGTTTTATTAAATATAGAAGTCACAAGGCCATTGCGATGAGACTTAATTTTAAATATGTTTGGCATAGAGGGGGCCGTTTCCTGGTGAAGAGGCGCGATGGCGACGTCTCTCATGAATTTTCATCCGCGGCTGATTTATAAACAATAGTGGCATCATATGCCATTAATAAACCATCACAAACTGTAAATAATATAATAAAAAACGTTGATAAAGAAATCGTAATTGATAAAAATGTTATTCCGTCAACTGCTGCAAAAAATTGACTATCCGCAGACACTGCTGGGGGGGGTTCACTGTAAGGGACTGAGGGCAGGTTTTGTCAATGTTACCTCACTGATGGGGCACATTGGCATGATTAAACAACACCTTTCAGATCGTCCTGCCTACCATCTATTTGGGGTTGCTGAGTCGCACCTTCACCCTGATGTTGGGAGTGATCTCATTCAGATCGACGACTACTCACTACTTAGACTTGATCGCAAAAAACTAGGGGGCGGGCTGGTCCTGTACATTCATAACACTTTCAAGGCCAATTTACTATGCAGCTCTCCAACAACACAGGAGGGCAGGACATTTATACCTGAATATTTAATGTGCAGTGTTCAGCAGGGCAGCCTTCCCCCCGTCTTTGTTGCTTTAATATACAGACCACCACACGTACCGTTTTTACAGGGCTCTGACTTAACAGACAAACTAACGATACATACCCAAGACTTTAGTCACAAAATTATTATGGGAGATCTGAATGCGAACCTACTCGGAACGTCAGCCGATGCAAAATTTGTTAGGCGGTTGGCTGATGATCTTAACCTTGAAATAATTGATCATGGTGCGACTCGTCATCTCACGGATTCTCACACGTGGATTGATGTGATCTTGACAGATAATAATGACGTTGTACTGAGCAGGGACAATCGGCCGGCGCCTTTTCCCAGTCATCATAACATCATAGAGGTCGAGATTGGGGTCGAAACTGCTGCATCCCCTGTGGCTGAATCTTTCAGCTACAGGGATTTTAAATCGATACAGCAAGACGACCTCCTGTCTCACCTAGCTGACTGTGATTGGTCGCAGATCGATGGTCCCGCGGCGGGTGTTGACAGTCAATTAGAGTGCCTCAGTGTCAACCTCATGGCTGTGATAGATAAAATTGCACCGTTAAAAGAATTCACGCCGAAAAAGAAAACGAATCCACCATGGGTTGATGCTGAACTAATACATCTTTACAAAAATCGTGACTCCGAACGACGACGCTATGCGCGGACCAAAGACGACAGACTGTGGCGGGAGTATCAGGGCCTTGCAGCTGAAGCTGAATTGCGAACGAAGGAAACAAGGGAAAGATTTTTACAAAGTAGAATTTCTGAAGCGATTGATAATAAGAAAGATATCTGGAAAGAGCTCAAGGCTCTGGGCCTTCTGCCAAAGACAAAAGAGGAGCTTCATGGTTTCTCACCGGAAGAGCTCAATGCCCACTTTGCAGAGGTGTCGATCTTCCAAAATGAGGGTGATGAAGAACTTGACAACGTCCTGACCACTGCCAGTGATGACGGCTTTGTTTTCCGAGAGGTCAGCTTCTCGGACGTGGTCCTGGCTGTTGCCCACTTCTTATCACAGGCCAGAGGGGAAGACGGCATTCCCCAAAGTGACTAAGGCTCTTCCGTTTGTGGGAGATCATATTGTTAAGATCTTTAACTCCTCCCTGTCCAGTGGCATTTTTCCGGGAACTTGGAAGGGAGCTCAGTTGGTGCCTTTCTAAGGTTCTTGAAAAAATAGTACACGACCAAATAACTGACTTTTTACGAGAAAATAATACATTGGACCCGATGCAGACTGGTTTTCGACAGAATCACAGTACACAGACAGCACTACTAAAACTGACGGAAGACATAAGATCAGGCATTAACAACAACAAAAAACTATTGACTATTTTGTTAATGTTTGATTTTAGCAAAGCATTCGACACCATCTCACACACTAAACTGCTGCGTAAGCTGATGCGCATGGGATTCTCCAGGAGTGTTCTCCTGTGGCTTAAATCATATATAATGGGGAGACGACAGAAAGTCGTCACAAATACAAAAGGGGATTCAGGTTGGCTAGCCACCAATCTTGGCGTTCCACAGGGCTCAGTCCTGGGACCCTTGCTTTTTAGCCTTTACATAAACGACTTACAAGACGCACTAGACTTAGATGGTGTTGAACACATACTATCATGATGCTTATACGCTGACGACCTGCAAACCTACACTCAAGTGACCCTGGAAGGTCTTTGTGATGGTATCAGTCGCATGTCGACTGTAGCATGAGTAGTGTCGAATTGGGCATCGTCAGCTGGCCTGCGCCTCAATGTCGGCAAGACAAAGGCGATCATTTTTGGATCTGATCACAAGATCAAACAGGTTCAGAACCTTGACTTGCAAGGCATTGAGATACAGACCGGCGTACACGTTCCCTTTGTCGATACAGTCACCAACTTCGGCGTGGTGATGGACGGAAGATTGACATGGAAGCCGCAACTGAATGCGGTCAGTAGAAAAGTAAATAGAGCTCTGTATAGCTTAAAACTTTTCCGTTCAAGCACCACAGAGATACTGAGGAAGCAGCTGGCATGTGCACTGGTACTACCTCACTTAGACTATTGCTCAGTGGTTCTTCTTGATGTGTCAGGGGAGCTCCAGACACGACTACAACGTCTACAGAATGCATGTGTGAGATACATATGTGGTGTTAGGCGAGATGAGCATATCACCGCCTATAGGAAAAAACTGGACTGGTTAGATCTGAAGGTGAGGAGGGAGTATTTTATGGGGCTGCTTCTTTACAAAGCGGTTGTCATGCGGCAGCCACCATATCTTACTGCCATCTTTGAAAAAAACCAGGCCAGGACTTCAAGTAGGGGTGGTATGACAGAGCTCTCGGTTCCGGGGTCGCGCACCGATAAGGGCCTTTTCTCATTTAGAGTTCAAGGTGCGCACCTCTGGAATTCGCTCCCGAGTAGTGTAAGGTGCCTGCCATCTTTTTGTAAATTTAAAACGGCGTTTAGCAGGCACCTTAAGCAACTACATGGTGAAGAGAATGCATAGAGGTGACTCGGATATTTATTTAGACTATTTATTTATTTAATTTATTTATTTATTTGAATTATTTATTTATTTAATTTATTTATTTATTTAAATTTATTTATTTATTTATTTAATTTAATTATTTATCTGGTTTAATTATTTATTTATTTAATTTATTTATTTATTTATCTGGTTTAATTATTTATTTATTTAATTTATTTATTTATTTATCTGGTTTAATTATTTATTTATTTAATTTATTTATTTATTTAAATTTATTTATTTATTTATTTATTTAATTTATTTATTTATTTAAATTTATTTATTTATTTATTTAATTATTTATTTATTTAAATTTATTTATTTATTTATTTAATTTAATTATTTATCTGGTTTAATTATTTATTCGACTTAGTTATTTATTAATTTATTTATTTATTAAATATGTTTAGTGTTAGGTATGAATGTATTTATTAGCGTGATTGTTAAAGTGTCATGAATGAGTGTGTTTTAAATTTTGACGTGATAGTATACGTAAAAATTTAGCAAAGTATGTGTATGTATTCTTTTATTTTTAATATGTTATCTCTATCGTATTTATTTTATTCTATGTATTATTTTTTGACGAAGCGTGTTTCTGTAATATTTGACTATGACTAGTTCATTATATTTAAATTTTATAAACTGACGAACTGATAAAGCGAATAATATTATTTAATAAGAAAGGCAATAAGTGAACGTTAAGATAACAAATACATAAAATTGACTGATATTTTAATTATAACTACATGTACATGCAATTGTAAGATTTTCGTCTCTTGATGAATAAAAAGTATATCTATCTATCTATCTATCTATCTCTCTCACTCACTCACTCACTCTCATTCCACCACAATCGGAATAACTAGATGCACGTATCATGAGAGGCAGAGTCGCAGTGGGGAATTGAGAGTAGGATTTATCAATGTCACCTCCCTTCCAGGTCGCATTGGTGTATTCCGTCAACACCTTTTTGTCTGGTCCCTCTTACGGCCTCTTTGGAGTTGCTGAGACGCACCTCTATCCCGACGACGTTAATGATCGCATTCAGATCAAAGACTATTCAATAATAAGATTAGACAGAAATAAATTTGGGAGTGGGTTAGTCCTGTATGTACATAATTCTTTTAAAGATACTATTTTATGCTACTTATCCACTACGCAGGACGGTAAAGCCAATATTTTTGAATGCATAATGTGTAGCGTCAACAGGACATCTATCCCCTTGTTTTTGTTGCTTTAATTTACCGGCCACCGCATGTACCATTTTTACAAAAACTCAGATGTTATTGACAAACTAGCCACACATACGCAGGACTACAGCCATACAATACTGATGGGTGATATAAATGCGAATCTATTAAGGACATCGAACGATGCAAAATTTGTTAGCTGATGACCTTAATTTAAAAATAATAGAACATGGCGCGACTCATCATCTCAAGGGGTCTCACACGTGGATTGGCGTCATTATGACAGACGACAATGATGTAGTGCTGAATACTAACAATCAGGCGGCGCCCTTTGACAGTAATCACACACTGATAGATGTTGAAATATAATTTAAAATAAACAGTACCCTAAAACTTGCTCCTTCAGTTATACGGATTTTAAATCGATGAAACAGGAAGACCTTTTATCTTACCTAAGAAACTGAAAATGAAATGAAAATGAAACTGAAAATGAGATGAAAATGAAACTGAAAATGAGATGAAAATGAAACTGAAAATGAGATGAAAATGAAACTGAAAATGAAACTGAATATGAAACTGAAAATGAGATGAAAATGAAACTGAAAATGAGATGAAAATGAAACTGAGACTTCAATAGATGAACTTGCTCCATTACAGCACTATATTCCGAAAAATAGAACAAATCCTCCATGGGTTGACGCTGATCTGTCTCATTTAATAAAAAAATGAGACGCGGTACGCAGATGCTACGGACGCCCAAAAAATCGTCAATTTTGGAAGGAGTACCAATCTCTCGCGGCTGATGCATAACAACGTATGAAAAGTGTGCGGGAGATCGTCATGCAGAATAAAATTTTCGAAGCCCTTGAAAATTAAAAAGATATTTGGAAGGAACTAAAGGGCTTGGGGCTCCTGCCGAGGACACGAGGCTTTTCATTTCAGGCTCGTCATGGCTTTTCGCCGGGCGAGCTGAACTCGCACTTTGCGGGTGCATCAATCTCTCAGAGCGAGGGTGACGTTAAGTTGAGCGGCACCCTGGACTGTGCCAGTGATGATGATTTTGCCTTTAAAAACATGACAGTGTCTGATGTAGTCCTGGCTAATGCTCATTTCTCGTCGCAGGCTAGAGGAGAGGATGGTATTCCCACCTGGTGTTCTCACCACTGAGCTTTCTCTCCAAGGTACTGGAGAAGATAGTACATTACCAGACTACAGATTCCTTAAAATATAAAATAATCCTGAATCCTTTGCAAACCGGTTTTAGACAGTATCACAGCACGCAAGCAGCACTACTGAAACTGACTGAGGACATCCGGACTGGCATTAATGACAAAAAGAAACTAATGACTATATTGTTACTCTTCGACTTTAGCAAGGCGTTTGACACTATATCACCGTCTAAACTACTTTGTCAGCTAATACGCATGGGTTTTTCCGGGAGTGTTCTCCTGTGAATTAAATCATATATTTTCGATGGTAGGAAGAAAGTCGTAACAAACAACAATGAGGAATCAAATTGGCTAACCACCAATCTCGGTGTTCCACAGGGTTCAGTCCTGGGGCCTTTGCTGTTCAGCCTGTACATCAACGACTTAAAAGACGTACTGACTGGTAGTGATGTTGAATACTTACTATACGCGGATGACTCGCAAACCTACACTCAAGTGACCTGAAAGGATCTTCATGTGGGCATCAGACGCATGTCGGTTGTTGCACAGGTAGTGTCAAAATGGGCCAATGTGTCCGGACTGTGACTGAATATCGGTAAAACAAAAGTGATCAAGGTTACAAGAGCTTGATTTGCCCGGCATTGAGTATGAGCATGAGTATCTTAAACCTTTAACACGATAGATATATCATTTATAAATTGCGAATTATGATAAACATGAATTCATGACGAGCTGTGATTATTTTATTCAAAAACAATTACGACGACTGTGAATTATGAAAGAAATATTATTTAGTTTAAATGCTGTATTTTTTATGGTATATCGAAATAAAAAGTATATCTGTTTATCTATCTATCTGTCTCTCTCTCTCTCTCTCTCTTCTTCTCTCGTTCTTGCTGCTCAGAGGTTCTTCTTTCGCGTGGCGGACTCTCCTTCTCCGTCTAGCTGATGATGATGGTGGGGTGATTGCCTCCACCAGTCTTTCGTTTACCCACTCACGATAAAAAGTCGAAAAAATCTGTAGAGGAGTGAGCGCGAGCACGTGTAGGTGCGAAGCGGGAGAAAATGCAAAGATAGCGGCGAGCGAGCAGAAAGCGTAGTGCGCGACATGGAAGCGTTAACGATGCAGGGATTCTTGTTTCACCGATTAATTCCAAACCTTACTCATCCCCACCTCCTGACTCTTCTTTCAACTTCGTGTCGTAGTGCTACACGCTGCTTTTGCAGTGGACTCCCTCCATTCCTCTCCAATTATTCTGGCTAACACGCAGCTTCGGCTGCTACGTCTTCGGACACGCTTGCCATGAATTCTTTGGGAGCAGTCTGTTGGCTTGGTGAAGTTTTTCAACACGGACGTTCGTTGTCATGTGTGAATTTTTTCGTTGGGCGCCATGTAACTTCTGGGCTTCCGGTCGGATTTACTCGAGCGAGACGCGTACTTCGGCAAACAGGCTCATCTGAGTCGCCAACAGACCCACCGAAGGGTAGTGCCATCCCCATGAGAGCCTCCACCCGGAAGATGAGTACTCAGACGGAGCCAGCCTGTTCCATTCCAATATGTAACTTTATATATATATGTTTATTTATTTATAATTTCATAAAATTATGACTATCGCGCACACTGACTGAATGTTATACGAACGAGTGAGAGTATGCGCATGCGCGAACAACTGATCTACCAGATCGACTAGAGGCGGCGGCGCTTCGTGCGTCTCGTCATCGCTACGAGCGATAGACGCGCGCGGCGGACATCTTTAGATTCTACGACTGAATCTCACAGCGTGCGGAGCTCCCTCGCGTTTTTGGCGGTTAACGACCGTATCGCAATTATTGCGAATATCTATCTTGTCGACTAACGGGTCGTCAGATTCATTAAGAATCTTATCAAATCGCCAATCTGGCAGGACGATTCATTGTGAATCATATCTAATCGAAAGTGACGTGCGTGAAGCAGTGTGTGTGTGTGCGTTTTCATCGCGTAGCGAGCACGCGGCCGCATGCGGCGGTCGCCGAGCGTTCTAACAGTTCTATTCGACGTAGTGTGTGTGCGCGAGACGTCAATTAAAATTATATCGCATCCTTGTTCCCGGTTTTTTATGTAGATTTATATTTGTTGTAGTGTAAAATAAATTTAGGGTTTTTTATGCCGTCAAGGCTTTTTCCCGTAATATTGTGTTTTAATTTACCGACCTAACCTAAATGTAAAAAATGAAAAATAGAACATCAATCTTTTATCGAATCAATTCACAGCCGAAGTACCTGTCTCGTTCGAACAAATCCGAAATGAAGCCGAATAAGCTGGAGAGGATCCCTCTTTGTTGCTAATACAAAGGGAATGGGCCAGAACAGAGAGGATCCTCGAAATAGCGCGTATTTCGTGGTCGAGATATCGCATCTCCATGCGAGAAGAGATCGAGGCTTGGGATGAGTTGCCATCCGGATGGTCGCGGAATTGATTCCCGAACTCTGGTTTATTTTTGTAATGTTTTTCCTTTTACCAAGCATCTACCCTGATACATGGCACCCAACAGAAAAATCCACACATGGCAACGAAGTGCGTGTTGAGAAACCTTACAAAGACCCACAGACTCCTCCCTAAGAATTCATGGCAAACACGTTCGACGACGTAGAAGCCGAAGCTGCGTGTGAGCCAGAATTCATTGAAGAGGGATGGAGAGGGTCCGCTGCAGAAGCAGCGTGTAGCACTAAGATACGAAGACGAAAGAAGAGTGCGAAGGTGGGGATGAGCAAGGTTTGAGGCTTTGGAGTTAATCGATAAAAAAAAGGATCCCTGCATTACCGGCAGTCGTAGAAGACAGAGTCGAAATCGGGACGATAATTGGACTCTCGGGAACGATTCCCGAGCCTCGCTTTATTTTCGGAATGTTTTTACTTTTACCTAAGCATCTACCCTATTACATAGCTATATTCATAAAAAGGATTATAAGAATAACAGAATTATTAGAAATAAAACTTCCTCTTTTTGCATACGGACCGTTAATGGCAGTTATTATTTTAATTTTTTGTATTTTTTATTTCATTTTGTTGTTAACTTTTTTTGGGTATTAAACATTTTATTATAGACTGATTTCAAAACTTTCTTTTTATTCATATCTTGGTATCGCAGATCTAGACGCTAATGTTGATCTAATAAATCAATCTCGATTTTATGCTTCAAATACTTTTTCTGAAGCCTCAATAACCAGTTCTACAGTCCCTTCAACAGCTTGAGTATGGCACGAAAACATTTTTTTTACTTCAGTCTTTTGCAAGTTTTGGAGGACTGGAGGTACAACAATGTCGTATTTTGACGAATCAATCATTTCATAATAAAAGTCTGCTTCAAAATTGATGATTGAAACTTCAAATATCCGAGAACTGACTTCGTTCTCTTCAGTTTGTGCATTCCAAATCCTTCGTGGGGCTAATTTTCTAATCTCTTTATCTTTATCCGTCAGCATGATAAGTAAAATGTTCTTTGTGGCTGTGAAATAAGCGTAACACATTCCCAATAAGTATTTCTGATTATTGCTTAGTATATTTGTATCAATTGCGGGTAAAGTACATTCAATAATTTTAAATTTTTTTACTGAAAATTTTTTGTAGTCTTAGCAATTTACCTGTAGGACCAGAATATGATTTTGAACCACTTATAGAACCATCAATGGATTTAAAAATATGTTTCAATGGAAGCTTATTAAATTGCAAAAGGCATACAAACCATTGAACTGGTCTTCCAATTTTTTTCTGTAGTAGGCGAATCACTCCTCTTTTTCTGCCTATGTTCACGACAATCCGATCACAACCTACAGCTAAAATGCTTTTTTAATTTTCAGTAGTTTACTCAGAGATAAAGCAGAGCATGCATTCAATTATATTTTTGCACGAGCCACAAATAGGTGTTACATGGCCTAAATATTGAGACCCAGGTTCTTGAATTAAAGAATAGTGAACCTCCAATACAGTTGTTTCGTAGTATTTAGACACCTTTTGTTCTTTGGTCAAAGTCTTATCGTACCGTCCATCAAAGTAAAGACCGAGCACAGGGTTATCTTTGAAGTTCTCACTGCTTTTAGTTTTCAAAGATTCTACATGACAAACGAAAATTCTTTTTCGACAGTTATTTGACTCCTTTTGACATGTATTACAAATTAAGCAATGCACTTTTTTCTTAAAGTTTTTTTTTATTATTATTTTTCGATGTTCCAATTAATGTTTAAAAAAGATTGATAAAAATTTTAAAAATATCGTTTGGGCCTCCGAATAAAAATAATAAAAAGAATTTTTACCTAGAATCGTGTGAGGATTTAAGTAATATTAATAAATATGGTAATGAAAATAGTTATTTTTTGTGACGTGTAGGATCAAGATTTTGAGGTTTTACAATGGTGAAATTAAAGATATTACCAAGTATTTATAGGATAAAAATTTTCAGAATGATTGCTTTTAAACATTAAAAGTTTCTTGGACTCAAAAAAAAATTTTTTTGAGAGTTTAGCTCAGGCCTGCGTCTTTAACACGTTTATTATAATATGAAGTGAAACTTTGAGCTGCCTACCGAAACAGAAAATCTCATTTTTGTGAGTGTTGCAAAATTTTATCATTATTCTTACTTATAATCCCAACTTTTGCGCAATAGCCCAAATAGATTTTCTCATTTTCTAAATTTTTGATCCGCTCTAATATACGTGCTTTTAAAGAACTTGTTCATTATTTTAGAGATGCGACTATATACTATAGCAAAGATCGCTTTCAATCTTTTAAACAGAGCAACGGTGAACAATTATGTATGAAATTTCTCATTAAAAATTCTTAATAACGCTGGCGCCTTAATTCAAATGTTAGTCTGTCAAGTCTTACAGCATATCGTTATCGGGGGATACCTCCGTTTTAGAGAGTTTTTCCCCTCCATCGATCTTAATAGGCCTTATGAACTAGCATTAATTTATTTTGAAACTTTTAACGCTATACAAAATATCGATGATAGAAACAACAAATTTCAATTGAAAGATAAAACTGGAAAACTAATATTATTAAACTGCCAGATGACTCTTACGAAATTTCAGATATAGAAGAGTATCTGCGAAAGTATATGGATCTTGCTAATGAATATGAATTACGCCCAGCCCTTGAGGTTGTAGAAAATAATTCATTGGGTGGTCCTGTTACAAAATAAACAAATTATTTTACGAGGTAATCGTACGAATTTAGATTCTGAACTTTTTTCTCTGTACAATATATATTTTTCGCCTGAAGATTCTATAGGTTTGCTGCTCGGTTTCGAAAGAAAATAATTACCTAAATTTGAATAGCATGAGTCTACGAATCCTGTTAATATTTTGAAGGTCAACGTTATATGCGTTGAATGTAGTATAACTCATGGTGCTTTCAACAACGGTGTACTAGTTCACACAATCTATGAATTTTCCCAAAAGTCCCACCCGGATATAAAATTTCGGAAGTGCCTTACAACGTCATTTACTTCCCAGTGCTTGTGGAGTCAATACCTCGCATTACGTTGAAAATTTGTGATCAAGATAGTAATTTAGTTAATTTTCGAGGAGATAAAAGTACTATGAGATCGCATTTACGGCCCGGTTATGATGCTATATACACAACGGTATTTAGCGCAGTGCAACATTACGCCTTTTAATCACGAAGAGAAAAGATCTCTGCTGAGTAAAAGAAATATTTTGTTCTTAAAAGCATTAGGTTATATTGCGACCCTTCAAGTATTCTAGACGATCCAATCTACGACAACAGGATCACAAAAATACAATTACATAGTTATACTCCGTACTCTAACGCTACGATAAATTCATCGAACAAAATTCGTTTTGTTGTAAATAATCAAACCTTGTATATATTTCCGAGCGAATCATATATTGTGACGCATATTTCGCGTCAAATTATTATTTAAATAAACGGGGCAGTTAATCACGACCGAACCACCGCCGTCACCAGAGCTGAACAATTGAAGTTATATTGTTATTAACGGAGTTGTTATATTTCTTTGAGGGAATGAGGATGACGAAGATCGTGACCGACGAAAACACCGACACTCACACACACAGCCATCTGCCACAGCTGACCGGTTTAGCAGACGTTACTTGGCCGGTCGCGAGCAGCAGAGAAGTCGGGGCGCATACACACACAAATGCACACACTACGACGACGATGACGACGAAGAGACCATGATACGAAATACGCGGCCCCTGCAGAGACACGCAGACGCCCAGGTTGAAGCTGCTGAGCGCATACAGGCGGCGCTGTACCCGGCGATCACGGCACTTACTGCCGTCGTATGGAGCATAGAGATTCTCTCTCTCTCTAATCTCTCTCTCTCTCTCTCTCTCTCTCTCTCTCTCTCTCTCTCTCTCTCTCTCTCTCTCTCTCTCTCTCTCTCTCTCTCTCTCTCTCTCTCTCTCTCATTTTATGGCACAGTATACAGGCATTCTCAGTTTATCTTTTGCGTAATGCTGCCAGTGCAGCCACTTGCGCAATATGTTTTCCACAAATTTTAGTTTTATATTCGTATTAATGTCGATTTATCTATTAGTTAGCTTTACGTTTGTAAAGAAATGCCTTGATAATGCGAACGTCACTAATTCCGAATACATGCGTCACTCATCGTTATTGTGTATTTTTTGTATTTTTTGCTTTTTATGTATTGTAAACACTATATATTTATTAAAAAAATACAACCGAGTTTTTTCGCTCTAAACATAACCTTAATACCAGATCCCTATTTATATTACGTAAGATAGCCAATACTCATAGATTAAACACTGCAGAGCAAATGATTGAATGGATTTTTCATAGATTATAAACAGCTAAATCAGATACCACAATTTAAATAGACTAGAAATATAACCTCAATCATTAGTGTTGTTCTAATCATCAATAAAGACATTTTTTTATATAAGTTAATTGTTTATAGAGCTAAGTGTACTAACAAGTATTGGCATGCCAATGAATTATTCGTAAAATGTTAAATGAACCATAGGATATTCTAACCTCTATCTAGGTAAGTTATGCTAATATGAATTATAATTATATCCGATCATACTCTTAGTAAAAGTAAATCTATTTTCTTTTCAATTCCTCTCACACATTACCCAACTCTGAATATAAACAACCGAGTTTTGTTTGCTCTGAACATGACCTTAATACCAGATCCCTACTTATATTACGTAAGATAACCAATACTCATAGATTAAACACTACGCAGCAAATGATTAATGTGATATTTCATAGATTATGGATAGCTAAACCAGATAACAGAATTTATATTAATATATAGAATTAATATGGATATAGCTGTATCTCATATGATTTTTAATGATCATTATTTCAACACATTCTAGAACAACAAATGTATTGTTTAATACATCATATATAAGAATAACAATTTATTGAATTTTTTCTTGTTAGGCAGCAAAATATATCTTCGTAGATTTAATGAATAGCTAACAATCTTCTCTGCACTCTTCCAGCTTTTAACTATATATCCATATTTCTTAGAAATTGGTTTTTAGCTCAATTCTTATTTCATTTAAATTTTTTGGAGCTCAAATTTGTCATCTACATCTTCGCTTTCTATAATAGTACCACTGAAACATTTACATTTGATATTTTATTATTATTGTATTTTCAAATAATGTAAATAATGGAATTCATTAAATATATATACTACGTCATGTCAACTTGGACAGTGAAAAAGTTATAATTAAGCTTAACATAGCTAAAAATCTAGAAATAATAATTTGGTTTTTATATTTAGATAGTATGATTTCTTAATTTTTAAAAATTTTTAAAACAGTAATTTAAGCCATCTCCCATAAAAATTAATGTTATAGTTTTTTTTAAAGTAACGCCAATATCGAAAAATTAAAAATGCTATATCTCTGAATAAAATTTATCTACAGATTATGTCTTGGGCTGTTATACCAGAAACAGTGTATAGGATATACATTAACATCGTTTAAACTACATTTTTCTTTTTTTAGTTAGTTTAGTGCCAAAGTCACTATGTGTAAGTTTCCCTTAAGGTCAATTTTAATTTTTTCACTGTTGACATGAAGTGAAACGTACCATATATATATTCTTAATTGGATTTCATTGAATTTAAATTTTGTTTTTGAACTAATTTAATACTTTTTTATAAATCATAGTCAAGACTTACATATAATAATTACATATAATAATAGTAAATCTGTATAGAAGTATAGATTTTACTTATAGTCAAGAAATTCATTAATGTTAGAAGTAAAACTGTTTCTTCTCTCATGCAACTTAATTCGCTATTTAATTAAAATAATTGATATTGCAGGATCGAATAAATATATCGCTCTATGGAAGACGTCCAGTAATCTGTTTTTTCTACTATTTTGTCTGGCTTGAATAATCATATTCTGTCTATATAATTTGTGCCATGATTCGTTAGCATCTTATGCAAAGTAAGCTACTAGAAGGGGCAATTCTCGAGCAATTTCGCAGCCATATTTCAACAGCTTATGCATAGTAGGACTCATTCGAGCCCATGGAAATAAATTGTAGTATAAACAATAAGTTTGCCAACGAAATTTCTCCAATATTTCAAGTTTTAATGGCATTTTAGATTTGAAAGCTGTGAAAATTCTACAAATATTGTTTACTAATTGCTCACTTATACCTAGAGCCTCCGAAAAAATAGTTGGCTGGTCAAAACATCTTCGTGCAATGTTACCTGTATTGGTAGTTCCGTGGCCTTGCAAAATTTGATCAACCCTTACTCCAATTTCATTATAAATCTTTTTTTGCACAATTAATTTTCGTTCTACAAATTTCTCTAAAAATTGAAACGAAACTAATAATTTCAGAATATAAATATGAAGGTTATATTTTAAAATATAAACGCATACTGCTCATATAATTCTAAGTCGTTCAAGAGTACAATATAATTCCATCCGGATATTGCAAGCGATATAAAACCATTTAAAAAAAATGAGCAACAAAATTCTAACTTGAAATATTATGCAAAATTATTTAAATTCAAGATTCCGTGCAATGTGATTCTAACTGAAAACTGTACACATCAAAATTTCAATGCGGGACAATAAAATATGATTCTTATTTAAAATCCCGCTCTATAATATGGCAACTCAAACTGCAAAGCAATATAAATGTCATTAAAAAAATCTTGAACTTGACAAGCTTCAATCAAACTTGAAAAAACTAGCTTTCAAAATTCATATTTAAAAAAATCACGGCTCAAATTAAAGGTAGCTTAAACGTGCCAGGAATAGGGAACTCGGATACGAACTGAGCATGCCGAATTAAATCGTTTAATTCGATGAAAGACAAGATCAGCACGAGTACTTTTGTTTATAAAAATTATCTTCATTCATCAAGTTAGATTAAGCAAGCGGGGATATAAGCTGTGTTGAAGGCAAACTCCGCCCCCGTACTTTTATAGAAGAAAATCGTAGCTTTAATTACAAGTAGCTTAAAAATGCAATGAAGCGGGCTCTCAAAATAAAGCGAAAACCTTTTCCACAATAAAGGTAGCTTAAATATACTAGAAGTCATACGAGGGTAGTTCAATAAGTCTTTAGAATGACCAACAGATGGCGCGCGAATCGCTCCAAATCATCTGTTTTCAGTCAGCACCACTCCCGACTAGATATATGGTGCAGTCACAGTCCACATCTTCTGAGTTTACGTGTTTTTATAACCAATTGAAAAAAAAAAATTGCTTGTTAAGAAAAATGGAAAAAAAACGAGTTCAGCGGTAATTAAACATTTTCATTTAAAGGGTTTAACTCCATATGAGATAAAAAATGAATTGGACTCAGTTCATGGCACATCTGCCCCTGCCTTAGCAACTGTTTATAACTGGGTAAATGAATTTAAGCGTGGTCGTACATCAATAAGTGACGAACCACGTTCAGGAAGGCCCGTAGAAGCAACTACTCCCGAAATCATCAATAAAATCCACGATATGGTGTTGAAGGATAGAAGATTAAAAGTGCGTGAGTTAGCTGAGGCCACAAGGATATCTATAGGTGCAGTTGTTTCAATTCTACATGAAAAATTAGGCATGAAAAAGCTATCGGCAAGATGGGTGCCGCGTTTGCTCTCAGCTGAGAATAAACGCAATAGAGTGGTCGCCTCTGAGGCTCTTTTGGCGCGCATAAGTCGGAATCCTGAGGAATTTTTTCGTCGATTTGTGACTGTGGATGAAACATGGATACACCACTACACTCCTGAGACAAAGGAACAATCCAAACAGTGGATTTCCACAGGCGAACCAGCTCCAAAGAAGGCAAAGACCGTAAAGTCAGCTGGTAAGGTTATGGCTACAGTTTTTTGGGATGCACGTGGAATTATACTTATTGACTACTTGGAAAAGGGTAAAACAATTACTGGTGAGTATTATGCATCATTATTAGAGCAGCTGAAAGAAGAAATTAAAAAAAAACGACCACATTTGGCGAGAAAAAAAATTCTCTTTCATCACGACAACGCCCGAGTTCACACATGCTTCGTTTCAATGGCTAAAATTGAAGAACTAAAATTCGAATTGGTCGAACACCCACCGTATTCACCAGATTTAGCCCCCAGTGACTTTTTCTTATTTCCAAACTTGAAAAAATGGCTCGGTGGACAGAGATTTACGCACTTTTCTGAAGGATTAAAAAAACTTAAAAAGCGAAGATGAGCTTCGTATGTGAGCTTTTGCTTTTATCAATTGAAATCAGTGTTCAACATGCAGGTAGCTGAAACGCGTAAGGGGGAGAGCTATTGAAGATAAGCTTTGCACGCGGATTTGTGCTTATACATACAAAGCGAAAATATGGCTCCAAAATGAAATTATCTCAATCATGCCAGGAGGCGCGCTCTTTAAGACGACCTTCTCACACGTACTTTGTATAAAAGATGATCAATTATCAAAGAAATATTGAAAAAATGGTCGCTTCGAAGCTTTATCTTTTACATTTGAGATATCATACATACAATTGGAGATATGTACACAAAAAATAGTGAAAATGTATTTTTACTCGCTTTCTTAAAATTAAAAAAATGTTAATTCTTTTTTAAATTATAAAAATTTTTAGTTGTTATAAAAATACAGTGATATATATTATATAATTATGCACTTTGGTTTTATGCATATTTTAATTCATTTTCATGGCATAAATATAACCTGCCATAACTTTAAAATTGGATGTAAGATTATTTTAATCTATCTATGTATGAACCTACCTTTTAAATGATTTCTTACATCCGATTGAACAATTGTACTACGATAGGACACGTGAAGCAAATGCTCAAATACCTTTATTTCGCAATGTAAGAGTCCTAAACCAAACTTGAGTGATAAATTTGTAGGCAAAAAATCATGTTCTAAATTTTTTGATCCGGTATCTGGACCACGATTTGCGGGCCATTACGAGGGCCTTCTGGGTCCTTGCCCATTATTTCTGAATAGCTATCATTCAGTCGACCTTCTGTGACTCCTCGCGTCATGATCGCGGTCGCTCGGCTCGTGGTTGGTCTTCGTTCGACTCCGTCTGCGTGGTCATTTCGCGAGTGGGGAATGGCTCTCTCCTTCGGTAGGTCCGCCATCGCGTCGTGTGAGCCTCCGGTTCTCGGGACCCTGGGTGAGCCGCATCTACCCGCTTTAGCTTCCTCCGCCTACTCCTTAAGGCCAGGTTACTCCAAAAAACGTGATTTTTTTCAATAAATTTTATTCATAGTACAAAACATGTTGAGTAATCAATTTTTTTTTGAAATTTTCATATGAAAGCACATATATTAAATTACACGAAAAAAATTTTTTTTTTGTTCAAAATGGCGGTTATGAAAATGGCTGCTGAAACTCGTCTGATTAGTAGATGAATGACATCATTTCTTGGAAACGAATTATCTGAAAGCAAAAAACAAAACGGTTTCATGTTCTGTATCGAATTGGCTATGGCCTCAAGCAGAATGAAACATTTTCAATGAAAAAAAACAAAATGACGGACTTTTGAAAAAATGAAAAAATTCAAAAGTCCGTCATTTTGTTTTTTTTCATTGAAAATGTTTCATTCTGCTTGAGGCCATAGCCAATTCGATACAGAACATGAAACCGTTTTGTTTTTTGCTTTCAGATAATTCGTTTCCAAGAAATGATGTCATTCATCTACTAATCAGACGAGTTTCAGCAGCCATTTTCATAACCGCCATTTTGAACAAATAAAAAAAAAATAAAATCAAGTAATTTAATATATGTGCTTTTATATGTAAAAAAAATTGATTTCTCAACATGTTTTGTACTATGAATAAAATATATTGAAAAAAATCACGTTTTTTGGAGTAACCTGGCCTTAAGGCTTATAATTATTATATTACTAACAAAAAGTGATTGAAGGGAATTAGGGTCTTCATTAATCGGATCTCTACATTGCTGATGCGGATTACTATGTCCTGAAGAGCTGTCGAAGCCTAAAGTTGTAATTAATTCAAGCTCTGTTAAATATTTTTCTTCCCATTCTAGAGCTAAACTTTCACACAGTCGCTCAACAGTTTTATTTAACATATCTTGAAGAGGAAAAACAACTTCAATCTCCGATCCTTCAATATTTTTTGGAAGACAGTCCACCATAGCCGCTTTGACAAATTCGTATGCAGGATAAATTGAGCAACCTCTTTTGTTGGTGTCATTAACTAATGCTTTATAGCTTTCATTAGAAAAGTCATTTTCTAAATAAAAAGCTAAAGCACTTTTATCTGTATGTCTCTGACTCTCTGCATTTTTTTCCTCATAAACATCAACTTCATCAATATTCTTTTCTCCAATTTTAGCTGCTAATTTTATTACATCTAAATTATACTCAGTCGATTGAAGTAATTCATGAGCACGTCTGTATTTTGTACTTGTAGAAGCATTTTCAACTGAAGTACGTTTTCTACCTGTATTCACGCTTATTTTACTTTTTTTGGGGGGACGACCGCGACTGCCTTTTTTAATGTTTTCATTATTTACTGTTTTCATTTAATACTAGAGCTAACAAAAGAACAAAAATTTGAATCATAATTCGAGTAAATAAAACATGATCTCGAAGTGTGTAAATGTATCATAGTCCAGATATAATTTTTTATATATTTCGATAATAATCAAGTTATAATGAAATAAACAAATGGTTGATTTAATTCAAATTCAGGCAGGCTGTCATAGATCTAATTTTTTTTGCTTAACTATGAGAAGAAAACTATGATTATATTATAAATAATATTCAGAAAGACACATGTCTGAGAATTTCTCTTAAAGAATTTCTTTTTTTACACCACAGACAAATCAATATTAGACGAAAAATAGAAATTACGAAATTTAAAAAGTATCTTAATTTCCAAACTGCTGTAACTTTGTCAATTTTCAACCTTTTGAGATGGTTTTTTTCTTTCAATTATACTGTTTTAGACGAAAAAATTCGATCTGTGAGTCTGCCTAAATTTAAATGGAATTAGCCTAATAATAAATGAACAGAAAAAGTTGTTCTTACTTACCGGATCGTGGTTCAGTAAATCGAAATGAATATATTCGAGAAATGTAAAGCTCAAAATCGAATTTTTAACGGAGCATTCAATAAACTCATACTCTTCACAGAAAAAAAATTAGGTATAATTTTTACCTAATTACATAAGATGATTAAATGCAGTCACTTTATATACGAAGAACACTATAATTTCTGGATAAAATACTTTCTGTACTTCCTGTATTAGAGGTAGGGTATAACCTTCATGAATATCAACAAATTATGATACGAGCGAAACGAAAGTTGTTACACGTTGCCATAGCAACCTGTTTTTAGTGAAAATGTGTTTATGAAAAAAGTAAGATAGTGTTCCAAATCAATAATTTTTTTCAATAAAAATTATCGATTCGCATGCAAAATAAGATTTATTCACACTTTTTTATATTTATTAGTTATTTAATACTATTAAGATTTATATTTCATTACTTATCCATAAAATATTATGTATATGGGTAATTTTTAAAAAACGTGCACTTTTTGATTTTTCAATCTTCAAAGAATGTGTTTGAAAAATTTTAAAATACCACCCGTAAATGGCTTCGAAAAAATTAGAAATTTTTAGCGATCTTCTAACTCTAATTTTCATAGCCCATAACTTTTTTAATAATCGACATTTTTTCAGGAAACAGAGCTTAAATTAAATCATTTTGACTTTTTTTATAAACTCTCTAGCCCATTTATATAACTGAAATATTCAAAAAGCTATTACTAAAGAAAGTAACCCCATTTTTCATTCACAAAAACCCCGAGACACGTGTCCCATTATTTGTCATAAAGAAGTACCTCCTGCAGTTTTAGCCAAATCCAGGACCCGCAAGAAATTGGTTTAAAATTTAACAGACGTCAAAGCAAGGGAAAAACTGTAATATAGATTAAGCAATACCTTTTGAATAAATAATTATTCTTAACTCAGGCATGAAATAGGACCTTTTTCACGTGTAAAAGTAGGAGAGAAAATTACATTTCGAGCGTATTTTGTGAAAGTGGTGAGAAATGAAAACCTAGTGAGAAGTGAAAAGCTGGTGAGAAATCTCTATTTCTAGCTTTTCTTAGGGGATATAAGTAGTTTAATAATAATCATTGAATTAAATATATTATTTATGTAATTCAATTTTACGTTATTAAAGAAAATATCGAGTTTTTGTTATTATAATTGAGATTTAATTCTATATTTAATAGTCTATTATTTTTGTGTATTTTAATAATGCATTTTTTATTTTTTTTTCGGGTGAGGTGTTTTCAGCACTCGTCCCTGACTCGTGCTGAACAGCCACCCCGCTAGAAATAGCTCATTTTCTCCCCATGTTGCACAATGGACTATTTATTTCGTTCTCAAATACGATTCGTTAGGTGATGTGTATTATACAAAAAACACTGGTAATATTAAATTATATTATTATATAAATTAAATATGGGCATATAAAAGAACAATAAATTTTTAAGATAGGTTACATAGAAGAATTAATAGTTATATAGGAGAATTAATTAATAAAATAGTTTGAAATACAAAATTACTATGAAATATATATATATATATATATATATATATATATATATATATATATATATATATATATATATATATATATATATATATATAATACTAATATAACTTATATCTAATACAAAATCCTAAAAAATAAATTTCTTAACCCACATTATGCAGAATTATGTCATTTTAGAAAAATCAACTTGTGAGCAAGTTTTCGGTAATTACTCGGTAATTATTATGACGAGAGGAGATGACAATTACTATGATAAAATTTACTTTTCATAAAGCCGTGAAATTAAACTATATCGTGACAAAGTATTCTTTAATTAAAAAAACGATAAAAATTATTCAAAATTCATAAAATTAAGAAAAAAAGAGTTTCTTCAATTAAAAAAAATATTTACTAGGAGGGTCCCGGATCCGAATCTCGGATTGGGCAGAAACTGTGGGATATGTTTTGGGACATAGAAATATAAAGAAAGCTCCCTAGTAGAAATTCCTCCATTAGAAATGGCCAGAGCACTAGAAAATGGTCAGGAAAAAAGGATATTTTATCGGCAGTGATGAAACGATTTTACTCCCATTTTTTGAATATTTCTTAGATTCGCGTAAACACAAAATATTCATATTTGATGCATTTATTAATTTTATCTTTGATGAAAGAGTATTAAACTGCATTGATAGCTTTTCAAAATATAAATAAATTCCATTAACTAATAAACCGTTTATTGTACTCATTCTATGAATAATTCAACAAAACTTATATTGCTCCACCTGATTCTGTCTCTCTCACTCTTTGTCATAGCAGCAAGCCTTTTCGTTGCCATTTTCACTTATAAAAACTAATCAGTTTAACCTTTAAAATAAGCAAGAACAAGGTTGTGCTTGTCTTCGAAAAAGTCATTCCATTTTGTAATCTATTAAATGACAAAATAATAGGAGAAAATGCGTTCCATCAGGAGCGAGAAGCTGGACAAAAGAAATTCCCATTTTATGGCCAGCTAAAACATAAACGGTCTTCTGTTCTGCCAAGAGCCTTTATGTTTTCGATTTTAACGAAAAAAAACGCGAAATCGCAGAAAAGCGGTATTTTCTATTCTTTTGATGGTTAGAATTCCCGAACTGCTAACCTTAGGCATTTATGCTTCTGATCGTGTGTTTGTAACCTTCCTCTTTTTGCACACGGGCTTAGGACCGTCGACGGCAGAGTTATATATATATTTTTTTGTATTTTTTTATATTTTTTATATTTTTTTATATTTTTTTATATTTTAAACTGTTTGCATTTTTTCTAGCAAATTATACTTTATTGAGTTGGTTTCAAGTTTTTATTATTCACACGGTGAACCGAAAAACGAACTAGTAATTACGAGTCAAGATTTTCAAGTATATTATATCGTAGCCCGTTATATAAACATTTTAAACTGGCTTAAAATCTTTTTTGCTTTCAAATGCAAGCATAGCAGCTCGAGACTTTAAGGTTGATCGAATATAACCATCCCGATTTTGTATACCTATTACTTTTGTTGAAGCCTCTGTTACTAGTTTAACGGTTCGCTCGACAGCTTGCGTATGACATGGGAATTCTGTGAATGTCCAAGTCGCAGGGATATTATTATCATCATACATTTGTTTAATCTTATTTTTATCGAAATGATGTAGAACTGGCGGTGAAGTTATTTCACATGCAAGCCAATCAATCATGTCGATGTAGTTGTTTGCTCCAAAATTTATACTTGGAACCTTAAATTGACGTATATTGATTCCGCTTTTTTCAGTATTTTTATTTGCGTCAAGAATTTTTCGTAGAGCTAATTTTCTAACTTCCTTGTTTTCATCAGTCAACATGCTAAGTAGAACATTATCGGGATGTGCAAAGTATGCATTGCGTGCAATAACTTTGTCAATGACTTGCAGATACTTTTCGGGAAGATAGCGAGAGGATTTAATAAATTCAAAAAGATGCTTAGTGTCATCCTTGACAGAGCTATTCAGCTTTATTCTAAACCAAGACAGAGCATACACTGAAAGAATGAATACAACTATTTCTTGTAGATTTGAACTAGGGGTTTCAGTAGAAATGTAAAGCCTTAAAATTCGATTGGCTTTAGTGAGCCAACGAGCATGATTTAATTTTCCAGGATTCAAATTAACAAGATCCTCAGAACATTTTCCAGCACTAATAGCGTTACAAATTTTTAGTAGATACTTTTTATCGTTACTTAATACCTTAATGTCAAGGTCGGGTAAACAGCAATTAATAGCTTTAAACTTAGCTACGGGTAAATTCTCACACTTGTCTAACATTTTACCTATAGGACCAGAGTAAGATTTTGGACCTGATGTGCAGCCATCAATAGCTTCAAACAAATGCCTGAGTGGAAGCTCATTAAAATGTAAAAGACAAATAAACCACTGAAGAGGTCTGCCAATCTTTAACTCCAGCAATCGAATCACTCCTCCCTTCCTACCTGTATTTACAACTGTACCATCGCATCCAACAGCCTGCATATTACACATTGTTCCGAGAAAATTCTTTGAAATAAATGAATGTATACTTTCGGATATATTCTTCGCAGAACCCGAAGCAGGTGTTACATGACCGATGTATTTGGAACCTGGCTCTTCAACAAGAGAATAATGATCTTCTACAATGGTACCTTTGTAGTATTTAGATCCTTTCTTTTCTCTATGCAAAGTCAAATCATGTCGTCCATCAAAATAAAGCCCAAATTCTCTATTAGCTATGTTTTCAAGGCTATCACGTTTTATGTTTTCAGCGACTTTTAATTTTTCCCTTCTCAACTTGTGTCTGTCAATTATCAGCGATTGATCGGAGTTTGAAATTACACCAACATCTTGCAACGCAGCAGTCGCAATCGCTGAGGCAGCTCTGTCTGATACACTATATCGTTGACTAATTAAAGCTGTATTTTCTAAATTGACTCTCGTTTGCGTTAATGAAGATGGTGGTGCCTGACTCGTGCTTGGCTTATAAAATTCTTGAGAATCGGGAGTATTATTAGTACTCATTTCTTCTGACGAAAGTGGTTCGACATTAGGCGTACTCGTTGCAACATCGAGCTTTTTGTATGGTGCTGAGCTTTTCATTTTTCTCTCCATTCTCATTTGCAACTTTTTAGTTTCTAAATGATCCACATAACCTATTGCTAAACGTCTGCTACTCCTTTGATCTTTAAGATAAAGGTACTTTCTTGTACCTTACCTTTCTGATAAAGGTACTTTCTTGTCTTTAGGACAATTGCAATTGCTAATAGGTTTACACTTGCATGCCGCAATGTCAAAAAGATTCAATTAATTTTTTTTAAAATCTTGTATTTTGCCATCAGCACGTTTACGGTTGATATTTTTTATTTTGATATACTTCTCATGATACGCTAATATCATGGCTTTTACTCTTTGGTGGGAGAGAATGGTAATCAAAACTTTAGCATAAATCTGCTCAACTTTCAGACTAACTATTTCTGCAATATCAGTAAATGAAGGCTCTCTTTTACCACCTGATTTTAAACCAAGAAATCTCCTTTCCTCAAGACAGCACTTAAACACGCCCTCGTACGTAGGCAGAACATGCTGACTAAGATCTTTCGGCCGTCCGAAAATCGGACAATCGAAATTTCTAGCAGAGAATTGAGAAGATTTCAACATTCTCAGTAAATACACTCTCGTGATAATGGTGTGTGATAATTATATAATATCATCCGTCAAGTAAAGGACGTGCCCGTACCAGCCTCTCTTTATGCCCCTTTATTAACAGCTTTACTTGCGGGCAGGAAAAACGCGTAGCCACCTAGCGACCGTTTACGGAAACTATACTTATGAAACATATGGCGCTATTTTTTAATTTCTCAAATTACTAGTTTGCTTAAAGTATTATTATAAATAATCTTGAATATAACTAGTATGAACACAATTTTTAATATGTTTTAATAAATTTAAACAAATTATTATTAGTTATTAGAATGATAAATCCTCCAACGTGTATAGATCTATTACTTTACTTTATGCAACTATGAAATGAAATTATCCATATAAATTTTTATTAACCTAAAAACGCACACATGTGCGATATGCCACAAAGTGTATATAGGCAATATATGTATATGATATAATCAATAAGGTAATATGTTATGTAATAAACTGTCGTACCGAATAAAGTATCTTATTCACGTTTCAGAAATAATCAGAAGAATAAAAAATACCGTTTTTCTGCGATTCCGCGTTTTTTTTTTCGTTAAAATCGAAAACATAAAGGCTCTTGGCAGAACAGAAAACTTTGACTATATGCTTCAACCAAAAAAATTTCCTTACTTTTGTGTACATTCGCAACTTTTCCACACTAAGACATTTCGATTTTTAAAGTTTTTGTATTTTCACTCCACCCTAATGCACAGTTTATGTCAGTAGTCTTAACTATCACGTCACAGTATAGAACCTTAAATTAAATAATTTACTTAGCAGTATAACACAGAACACATTTCGTTCGTCGCGGGTTTCAAAAATATGCCTACGTATTGCCGTTTTAAATTTTTTTAGAGACGGAAGATGCCTAATAGCGCGGGGGAGCGAATTCCAGAGGCGAGCACCTTGGGCTCTGAAGGAATACAGGCCCAGAGTTGCCAGTATGGCAGAAGCGAACATCGCCATCTAGCGGCAAAAAATCGCCATAAATCGCCACTAAAACTTGACAACGTAGCACCTGCGGAATTAAAACTTAAAGCAAAGCGCCAAACAAAATTCAAATATGATATGTGAATTTGATTATATAAAGATTTATTTAAGAACTTTTATTAACTTTTTATTAAAATTCAGGTATGTTAATACAAGGTATGTCGAAATTCTCTAATAAGTCGATAATTTGCAATTCGTCCTCAGTTAAGCCATCTTTTTCTTCAGTTTCGTCATTCTTTTCATATACGACCTTATAATGAAAATCTTTTAGCATCTGGTCGGATGCTATGAAGTGCTTACAACATGTATTATTAGCATGAAAACGCATTCTGATTCGTAATATTGCATCTAACATCTTCAAAAGCATTCTACTTCGAATATTTGTTTTTACGATATTCATGATACAGAAGACTATCTTGACAACCGCATTACTTGACGGTAATGACAAAAGCGTAAGAGCATAAAAAGCTAGCTCTCGGAAAACAAATTTTCCGCCTGCATTTTTAAAGGAAAATACCGCAGGCCAAAAAGCGTAGTTGTTTTTTAGTACGTCTTCGCCAAACTTACTAGCCCATTGCACGAGTAACATTTTATTCCATTGGTTTTCCGTAATGCTGAGCTTACTCGGCTCTACAAATTCGTCAAAAAACGGTAATTCGGAAAATTGAGGCCTTAATGTATGTGAAAAACACACGTCTGGCGATAAAAACTTTAGCTTATGATAAAATTTTAAATTGTCCGGTAAACGTTTTGAGGCTTCAGTGAGCATACTTTTGATAAATGAAAAGGCTCTTGTTTCAATATCTACTTTTTGTTCGCTTGAAATAGTCGATTTAGATAAAGCATTATTATAGTCGATGACATACTCTGCTTTGTCTATAGGTAAATATGTCAATTCATTGTCTAAATTCTTTAAAATAACCTGTAGGCCATCAGTTATAAAACTAGGTTTCATAATTTTGTTGGCTAACAATAACAGCATATCTTTTAATTCATCGTATGCAGCACCTAAATCAACGTTTGTACTTTGAAATGAAGCATTTACATAGTTTATTTCGCCTAAGATTGGTTTAACAATTAGTAATATAAATAATTTGTATCATCATGTAACATACTACTTAGCAGCCTAGCTGTGAAATCTTTCTCTGTACTGACGACTAGACTAAAATGAGTTTTTAAAGGCAAGTGGTGTTCTATAATATCTTTTACAAGGTTATAACGAACTAACCATCTTGTTGGTGACAACTGCACAAACTTACGAAACACTGGTTTCGTTTTGGCTGTTTCAGCTGATTCTTCGTTTGGATTACTACTGCCCTCAAAATCAGTGTTAATTAGATCCCAACTCTTTTTATATTCCGATTTCCTGAGAGAACTAGAGCCAAACCAATTATAAATTTCCCGACAAAGAAATTAGACATTTTCCGGGAAATGAGAAGAAGCAGCTGAGGCAGCATTATTCAATGCATGACTTATACATCTAACTAATTGTAATTTGGGATTTTCAACTTTTAGCAACCTAAAAACGGAATGATTTTTACCGCAAAGATTACTGCCCCCATCCGTACCTAACCCAACAAGATTTTCAATTTTAAGATTAACTTTTTTACAATAATTAGTCAGCGATTTATGTAATACGTCAGCAGTAGCTTTATCAACTGGAATTAAACCTAAATAATCGGTTACGGTTCTATTTTGCTTTATACTAAAATACTTTATACATAGGCAAAGGTATTTTAGAGTAGCCACGTCTGTCGACTCGACAATTATGGGTGAGTAAGGGCTCTCGCCGATATCATCAATTAATTCTAGTAACATACTTGGAGCAATTACATTTTTTATTAAATTTGAGCATTTAGTTCGATGTAAATGTAGATCTTTTAAGTCCAAACTCTGCAAAATGTCCGTCAAGTGATCGACGAATTTAATACTGGCGTGAGCTGCTATGAAGGTTGCTATCTGTAAATCTCGTTGTTTCTTACTTTTGTCTTTGTCTGCTTGATCACTGCACACTGACGATATTTTTGGCTGCTTCGTAACATCGATGCTCTCCGCTGTCTTTTTATGAGTGTCACGATCTTTGTGAGCCTTTATAATAATGTTCAATATGCATTCTTCTCAGAATGAGAATTTCTGTTTTTAACTAGCCAACCTACATGTAAAATAAAAGTCATAGATAAATCCGTGCATAGATTAAACTCGTATTATGAAAAATAATTTATAGATTTTTTAAGTTAGAAGTAGTGTTTGTAATAAGAGCATAACGCAAAAACACCTCCACATGCCCGGACTGGCCGTCGGGAATTTGGGAGATGTCCCGGTGCTACTAATTATGATTAAATTAAAATTCAACAACACGATCTTTCCAGACAAGGGAAAATCGTGTTTTTATAAATAAATAGACAAATAGGTGTTTAAAATTTAAATACTTAAAGTAAAACTCAACGATACGGTCAAGCAGTAAATGTAACTTTACACATGTTGCAGAACGAATAGACGTAAGAATTCTTACCCATAGCCCAGGATTCCTTTTCCCATGTTGAATTGTACGAGTAGATTCTTAGTGCTATTTAGACTTCGACTGCTTTGACATGTTGAATAATCTAAGTATATAACAAATGATAAATAAGCGATTCATACTAAATCCAAAATTGGTTTTATGATTCTTAAACTGTGTAAATTACACAATCCAAAAATACATTTCTTTTCTACTTACCAGGACCTCCGTATCCGCTTAGATTTGTCGTGTAAATACGCAATGGAAACTGGGGAACAATAGACGTCAACAAGTACAACGACCTCAAAATGTATGTCTTGTATGTACTTAGGTAGTCTACCTAAGGTACACGATCATACAAAGTCCGGGTACTTAAGGTAAATGCAATAAAGAAAACACGAGAATGAACGCGTATCAACGAGAGCAAGTACAATCAGCCGGATCGAGCGAACAGCCGGACAGCTCAAACGTGGTGCGCGGGATGTAAATACAAGCTTTAATAAAGCAACGTTGCCGGATTGCAATCACGAGCAATGACGCTTCGTTCTCCGCATGCATGTTTTTGACGTCAAAATACTGCGCGTGACCGTTCTGGTCCGATATTCACGAAGAATTTAAATGCTTTATTTATTTTGTTATTATTTTGTAAATATAATATTTTCGTAAATGGTACATAGCTATAAATAGCCAAAAATAGCCAACTTGAAGAGATCCTAGCCTGAAAAAATCGCCAACGCCATTTATGAAAATCATATCGCCAACATAGGTATTAAATCGCCATTTCGGCTACAAATAGCCAGAGTTGGTAACACTGTACAGGCCAACATCAGTACGCAACCCTGGAATTTTTATTTCCTTGGGATTCCTACCTGAGGTTCTAGACTGTTTTTTTTTCAAAAAGGGCTGCAAGATACGGAGACTATCCCATGACAACTGTTTTATAAAGCATTACCGCCGCAAAATACTCCCTTCTAATCTCCAGAGTCAACCAGCTCAGTTTCCTCCTGTAGGGAGAGACATGCTCATCCTTTCTAACACCACATATATATCTCACACCGGAGTTTTGCAACCTTCGAAGCCTGATCTGTAGCTCGCCTAATACGTCGAGGTATACAAGAGAGCAATAATCTAAGTGAGAGACAACAAGAGCACCTACGAGCTGTTTGTGTAACGCTTCGGTGGTGCAGGATCTAAAAGATCTGAGTCCATATATGGCTCTGTTAACCTTCCGATTAACTCCATCCACTTGCGGTTTCCATGTTAATTTAGAATCCATAACAACACCGAGGTTAGTTACAGTATCGACAAAGGGAATAAAAACGTTATCTGCACCTCAATGCCTGGAAGGTGCAATTCTTGCAATTTATTAATATTGTAATCCGACCCAAAAATTATAGCTTTAATCTTCTCGACATTAAGGTGAAGGGCATTCTCAGAAGCCCAAGCCGATACTGCTCGCACCACAGCTGACAGGCGATCAATGCCTATCTGAAGATCGTCTCTCGCAACCTGCGTATAGGTTTGTAAATCATCAGCATAAAGCAAATGCTCGACACCATCCGATAATTCACCCTGGGGATTTTTGAAAACAGCTAGTATGTCTCCAGGATCATTAATATAAAGGCTCAACAGAAGCGGCCCAAGAACCGAGCCTTGTGGAACACCAAGATTGGTTGTACACCAATCAGATTCCCCATTAGATTTTGTAACCACTCGCTGGTTACGACCTGGAATATATGACTTGATCCACAGGACTATGGACCTAGAGAACCCCATTCTGATCAGCTTACGAAGTAATTTAGAAGGCGAAATAGTGTCGAACGCCTTACTGAAATCAAACATTAGGAGTATGGTAAGCAGCGGTTTCTTGCTATTAATACCATCACGAATCTCCTCTGACAGACTTAGTAGTGCTGTTTGCATACTATGATGTTGTCAAAAGCCAGTTTGACGTGGATCAAGGATTTTCTTGGATGAAATGAACTCTGAAATCTGCTCGTGGACGATCTTTTCCAAGACCTTGGAGAGAAAACTCAACAGGGCGATTGGACGGAAGTCCGAGATGGCAGATGGAATTGCCGTCTTTTTTAGAGGCACCAGATGAGCCTTCTTCCAGGTCCCGGGAAAAACCCCACTAGACAGAGAGGAGTTGAAAATCTTAGCCAAATGAAGGTCCAAAACCGGAAGAGACTTTGCGATGACATTTTGGGGTATTCCGTCTTCGCCCTTTACCTGTAATGAGAAATGAGCAACAGCCAGAACAACGTCCGAGAAGGTACCTTCACGAAAAGTGAAGTCATCATCGCTGCCCGTCGATAAGATGTTATCTAGATTTTCGTCACGCTCTGTTTGAGAGACAGAGACCCCAGAAAAGTGGATGTTTAATTCATCCGGAGTGAAACTATGCAGCTCCTCTTTAGCCTTTGGTAACAGTTCGAGGTGCCGAAGTTCTTTCCAGATATTTTTGTTATTATCCAGAGCATCAACAATTCTCCTCTGAATTAAAGCCTCTCGTATTTCAACTGTGCGCTGGTCTGCTTGAGCAGCGAGAGACTGGAACTCCTGCCACAACTTATTGTCCCGAGTCCGTTTGTAGCGCCGTCGAACGGCATCACGCTGATTATAGAGTTCTTTCAGCTCGACATCCACCCAAGGAGGGAGAAATTTTTCCTTCAGTGTAAACTGTTTCAGAGGGGCAAGTTCGTCGATGATCGCCAAGATGTTGTGGCTAAGATGTTCTAACTTACTATCAACATTCTTATCTGGGCAACTGATGGACGACCAATCACAAGCAGTAAGGAGGGATAGAAGTTCCTCCTGCCTAATAGACTTAAAATCCCTATATGAAAAGTTATTGAGAGCAGGGGACTTTGAAGTTTGGATGTCGATTGTGACATCAATTATATTATTTTCACTCGGAAAGGTCGCCATCGTGTTGTTCGCATCCAGCACCACATCATTGTCGTCAGTGAAGATAATATCAATCCAAGTGTGAGACTCTTATTGTGATTACAGCACTGCATATCTATATGTGGAAAAGGAACCTTACAATCATACATACATCTCTGTAGGAAATAACCTTTTTTTAATAATTATACAATGTGATGCTCAAATATAATACCAGACTTAAGCAAGAAGTAAATGTAGCACTACTTAATTCAATTTGAAAAACATAAATGTTAATGTTGACTTTAAATAAAGAAGAGGCAGTGCCGCTTTTCTTTTTGTTTACTTATATAAAACGTCTTCTAGTTAAATAGTAGACGGGTTTGAACTTCCCATCACGTACCACGTGACCTTAAGGCTCAGACAGAGCTCCAAGATACGGGATATAAAATACAAGGTACAAGATAAAGCCATGTATTTAGTATATCTATATATACTACTATATATATATGTCTGTAGTATAGATAGATATACTTAACACATGGCTTGTATCTTGTATCTTATACTTTGTATCCCACATTGAGAGAAAAGTTTGGTAGTTCCAATTAAATTTTTGCATATTAAATAAAATGATTGATTCTATACAAATATTAGCCAATTTGAACAAAATACATTAATTGGAATTTGGTCAAATTTTGTTACAATAAATGACAGACGATAAAAAAAAATTCATTAATATCATAAAATATTTATTGCAATGATTACATATTTCATTAATTGAATGAATTTTTAAATCAAATCTAACAATTCTTTTAATAAAATTATTAACTTAACTGAATGAATAATTCGTTGAACTAATTAAATATTTAATAAAAAATCCTTTTCATAAAATTTAAAATAGATTTAAGCAAATATTTTGTATTTCTAAAAACATATTTAATTGATTCTAACCAAGATTAAATTAAGTTTGTATTTTTTTCAGCATGCTTTGAATCAAAAATCAAAAATATATATTTATGGAACAAAATATATAATTAGAATTAGATAATGTATAGATATAAAGAAATAATTAATTAAGGAACGACCCTGATTTATTTTGTGAAGTCAATTAAATTTTTTTCAATTGATTCAATAAAAATTTCATTGGAACTAATAAATTTTTCTCTCAGTGCTCGGAGCTCTGTCTGAGCCTTTATTATAATTTTCAGATGCGTTGGTAGCACCATCTCGCGAGGCTCTGACACGCGAGCTTTGCAAATCTTGCACTCCGTTATAACCAAGGAGTAGACCCCCCGCGCCCCGCCCCAGCACGCTAAAAACTCAACTTCAGGGGAATAGGAAATAAACAGGGAGAAGGCGGACTAAGGACCTTAGCAGGTAAATAAATTATGAATCCGGGGTTGAAAAATTTATATCGATCGATTTAAGGGGTTTGACCTTCATTTGACCTTGAACCAGACGTGCTGGTGTCATATGGACACCGGCATCGTGATCAGCGACCCCAGAAACATATAGATCAATTGAGATTAGAAATGCTCCGCCTCGATTTCATATTGTGGTCCTGTGTTATCAGTCTCACAGTCAAAATGCTGAAATTCTCAATAAAATATTGAATGTGTTTGACATCCCACCATTCAAACCGATGCAACTTAATCATAAAAAATTATAAAATAAATCAACTGAAATGATCCAGGAAATAGTTACAAAAGATTCTACAGCCATAAACAGTACATGTGAAAATAACCCAGTGACACCGATAAATATAAAACAGTTACAAGATGATTGTGACGCATTAAGAGAATTTATCAGCAATCTATCATCAAGATATAATAAAGAAGAAAAAATTAAACAACAAATTCGCTTATTTGCTCTATTACCAGTTGATTGGATTTATCAGAAATCTAGTCAGTACTTTCTTTGTACGAAATATATGTTTTACAAAGCCAAAGAACTAAGCAAAAAACAAGGTAAATAACAAAATAGTTCATTTATTAGTTTAGATCCGCCATGATACATATATGACTCAATGTGAAATGAATAAATATTTGTTAAAAAGATTAATTCCTTTCTATAAAAATTGTCATAAAATTTTGAAACCTGCTATCCTAAACATCATCATAAGAATAGAAAAAAATATTAATAAATACTGTGCACTAACTCTTAACGAAGGAGGTCACTACTTTATATATTTATCATGAATATCATGATATGTTCTTTTTTTCGGTGTTTCAGCTGATTACCCAAGAAACATTCATTACACACATTCATCCGAAACAAAAAATTGTATTGTAGAATACTATAGAGATGATGCAAACAGCAGATTACGTAGCGGTATGAAAGAATGCTTAAGCGTTTCAAGTGTCAATAGCGAAGGGTCCAACACGTCAGTATTACTTCAAAGAAGATTATTATTATATGATCTGAATGATCTCTATAGAAACTGGGTAAAATACTATAATTCAGAGAATATACCTAGTTCTGCACTATTCGCCAGTTTAAGACCAAAAGAATGCGTAATAGCAGAAGCACCAGGGACTCACACGATATGCGTCTGAAGTCTGCATCAGAATATTAAATTAAAATTAGATGCTTTAACTACTAAAATATCATACAGAGATTTGCTAAAGCAATGTGTTTGCTCAATGGACAATAAAACCTGTATGTTACATGAGTACGATAAGTGTCCTGGAAAAAAGCTATTAATGAATATTTACAATCTAAAAATTTTTTCGGTAAAAAAAATTTTATTACTTATAATAATTGGACATCAGTCAGTCAAAAGAACGGTGATTCCGAAACTTCAGTCAGTAGGGCAGTGCTTGATAATTATAAAGAACCTATTGATGAATTTATTAAGAACTTTGTTGATGATCTGTGTAACCTATCCGAGCATCATTTCGTGGCTGAAGCTCAAGAAAACTACACATTTATCTGTCAAGAGTCTATTCAAGCATATTATTTCAGTAGTGTTCAAGCGATCTTACATCCAATTACAATTTATTACCAAACTATTACTGACACTGCTTTGAAGGTTATGAGTTTCTGCGTTATCAGTGATAGCTTGAAGCATACTGCATGTATTGTAAATATTTTTCAAGAAAAAGTTTTGGAAAAATTTAAAGAGGAATGCCCCTGGATCACAAACATTATCTATTTTTCTGATGGAGCTCCTACGCAGTATAAAAATAAGTAAGTAAACATTTTATTAACATTGTGGACATTGCAAAAATAATTATGCAGCGAAACAAAATAAGTAACTTATTGTTAGTATAATACGAATCATGAATATAAATCTTTTTTTCAGAAACAACTTTATTAATTTATGTTTTCATGAAACTGAATTAAAGTTAAATATTACTTCTTACAATTTTTTCGCTACTAGTCATGGAAAAAGCACATGCGATGGTATTGGTGCAGTAGCGAAACGTTCAGTAAGAAAAGCAACATTACAGCGGGATGTTTGATTACTTAGATGTTAATGTGAAGGGAATAAAGTAAACATCTACTATTACTCTATATTTTCAGGTGGCTTGCAAAAACTAAAAATCTTATCTCCAACTATATGATTTAGTAATTTTTTTGTTAGTTTTCGTGAAAGTACTTAATTATCTATTGAATTTCCTTAATTTGATTTTTAAAAAACTGAAAGGCATGCAGAAAAATTATTTCTAAAAAAAGTTTCAATTAATTTTTTCTTGAATTTTTTTTTAATTATTGAGAGCCAAACTATACTAAAGTTAGTATATACTACGATCGCTTTATTTCCAAATAGTAAGTTTCAATCGACAAATGAATTAAGCAAAGAGTATTTATGTGTCTCAAATACATATTTTTCATAAAAAAATATTCTTTTATTCCTAATATGTTAATAAAAATTATGATAAAAAATAGAAAGTTATTTACTAAAAATAATAGAAATATGTGAGATCCACCTTCAAAAGTTTTAAACTATTTGAGAAAATTATTAATAATTTTGTTGTATTTTAGTTTTATTTAAACACACGAAAATATCACTCGTTTACACCTCTTGATGAATGAACAATTGAGGTTAAACTTACATCATTCGACAATGAATCACAAACAGTTAAAATACATTAGCAATTAATTTTATTATACTGTTCTTTTATATACTACTAAAAAAACGTACACAATTTTGTGCTATGGCAAAAAAACATACGATTATTAGAATCCAGTTCAACAAAATTGAATGTTTTAACATTAAACGAGTATAAATAATGAGTTTGCATTGATTATTTATTTACTTTGAGCATCACATTGTAAAATTATTAAAAAAAAGTTTATTTCCTACAGAGATGTATGTATGATTGAAAGGCTCGTTTTCCATATATAGATATGCAGGGCTCTAATGACAATAAGAACATGATAATCAGTGCTATACGTTTTTACGGCATAAAAGTGCTCAAAATAGCCATGTTCCAAAAATCGTAGTCGCGCAATAAGTGCAAAATACAAAACCAAACCAATTGCACTACTTGTTTTGTAGGAGGTTTGAACTATATTTCCATTAAATTTGAGCTCAATTGGTTTTGGTAGAGAAAAGTTACAGGGGTGCCAAATTATCGAATTTCGAAAACACCCATAACTTTCCAAAGCTGTATCTCGACTTCTATTTAACGAAATCGAAAGTTTCAAAAAAAGATTTGAATGTCTTCTCAAGACGAACAAAGTGAGCCTAGCCAGACCTAATTTTTTAAAACTCGGTAAACAGTAGAGGATCAAAGATAACCTAAAGACCGTGCATTATTTAAGATCCTTGTATTTTTTTCTAATAGTCGACGGAAAAACGAAAATTTTCTTTTTTGGAAGGTTTAAATTGGTCAAATAGAGAGCCTTGTAGATTTTTTTGCAAATAGGAATTTTTTGGTTGTTTTCCGAAATTAAGAGGTCCACCCCTAGGGCTATGGTGCACCTAGGGGACTGAAACTTTTTTTTTTACTCTTTTAGCACGTTCTTTCATATAAAAAATCGGCGGCCAAAACGGCTGACCCCCATCCCTCCCCGACCACCAGTGACCGAATTTCACACGAACAACCCATATACAAAAGTGAATGGTGCTGATACCACTCTTTTTAATCTAGAATTATAATTATAAAAAACTAACCTTTTTTTATTGGCTGTACGTCAATATCACCGTCATAATATATATATTATGACGGTGATATTGACGCGAGCCAGTGCATATTAGGTTTTTCTCTTACCGGCATTATGACTGTAAATTATAACTGGAATGAGTGGGAGCGTGCAGTTCGTCAGTAGCTTCGTGGTTTGGGTGGTGGACTGTCACTCAGGCGTACGGAATTCGATGCCCGATCTTCATTTTTTTCAGGTACAGCCAATAAAAAAAGGTTAGTTTTTTATAATTATAATTCTAGATTAAAAAGAGTGGTATCAGCACCATACATATATATGTATATATATATATATATATATATATATATATATATATATATATATATATATATATATATATATATATATATATACATACATACAAATTTATTGATGTAAGCCATGGTCCACTTTGTCCCACCATGTCCCATATTGTCAAGATTGTCCCAAATTATTCCAAATATAGTAAAATAACGTTAAATACACAAATTTATTGATTTAAGTCAATGTCCGTTTTGTCCCACCATGTTCCACATTTCACATAGTGGAACCATATTATCCCAATCACTATAAAATAGCGTTATATCAATGAATTTATTAATTTCAATCATGGTCCGTTTTGCCCCAATATGCTTCAGATTACCAGGAGTGTCCAATATTATACCAATCATTACAAAATAACGTTACATAAACAAATATGTTGATTTCAACTATGCCCCGTTTTGCCCCATCATACCTTATCATATCCTTTATTCCGCCCCCCCCCCCCAATCACTGTAAAATAACTTTATATGATCAAATTTATCGATTTTTAAAATGGTCCAATTATCCCAGGCCAACCCAACCCAACAACCCAACTCAACCCAACCCAATCCTCATGAGTCTTTAATTGCTCTCACTAAGTAACACTTAAAGATTGTATTGACGGTATATTCATATTAAATTTTTTAATCCTCACAACTTATACATAAAACTCTTAAATAACGACGGAGATGTGTTCGCGGCGAGCGTATATTCGCGACTATCAGTCAGTCAAACATTGCCTTGAGCAAAGGATGATCTCATCGGCAAGAATACAATTGCAATGTTTTCTGCAGCTGCATCGGCTTACCTCATATTAGTAATCACTTACAACCGGCCAAAGTCTTTCCCATTAAAAAGACTTTGCAAAAAATTGAACGTGGCATTCTTTATTCACCACGTAATATTAGTGCAGCTGCATCTTCTTCTCTTGAATCGCCGTGAGGAAACCTACGAAACCACATCTTATTAGAATGCACATGTACTGATAAGGTCACGCTTCTGAAGTTCGTGCAGTGAAGCCGACTCGCGCCGACGATGGCACATGCGAAAAACAAAACCTAGTGCGCGTTTATTAATTATTTTATCGTGGGAGCCCAATCGTTTTACGGTATGAGTGCTTGGCTTTTGGACATGATATAAACCGTTATCAATCATGTATTAAGATTTTGCCCATCACTTTTTTTCGAAAATCGATAATCAATATCCCGAAATTTTATAATTTTTTTTTGACAATCATCAATCGATATTAAATATTTTTATAGTTTGATCAGCTCGCGGTATTACACTTTTTTTAGCTAGATATAAGTGTTTGTTAACCGTGTATTCAGATTTTGCCCATCACTTTATTTAATAATCGTCGAGCGGATTTATACTTTTTGTTCATTTTTTAAAAATGCCAGTGTTCAAGTAATTGGGTTGTTTTATTGGACTTTACATTGAAAATAGGTTAGCACCCCGGCTGCCCTCTAGTAGGCATCAGCTGCTCTATTTGAAGTGCAGTTCATGTCCCTTCGTTTGGAGCATCTGGTGTCCCTTTTTAGTACATCATTCGTCCATAGCGCTCCCGCCGCTCACACAAACAGAACCTCAAATCCTAGCGAGGAGCGCTGCTGCCCGCAAGCGGATATGAGCTACTCTAAAAAAGGGCACCAGATGCTCCAAACTGCTGCATGACAGATATCCACATGCTATATATACAGCGCGACACACACACACGCTGTGACCGGCTCACCGCGAAACGCGAGATGGAACTAACAACTTTCATGGAGAGGTGGGGGCTCTGTTGTCATGTGAAGTAAACTGAAGACGATGACAGAGTGAAAAATATCAAAATGTAAAGTAAAAAAGTAGAAGAGATCGAGAGACAGAGACAGAGAGAGAAAGATAGATAGATAGATAGATATACTTTTTATTCATCAAGAGACAAAATCTTACAATTGCATGTACATGTAGTTATAATTAAAATATCAGTCGATTTTATGTATTTGTTATCTTAACGTTCACTTATTGCATTTCTTACTAAAATAATATTATTCGCTTTATCAGTTCGTCAGTTTATAAAATTTAAACGTAATGAACTAGTCATAGTCAGAATATCACAGAAACACGCTTCGTCAAAAAATAATACATAGAATAAAATAAATACAATAGAGATAACATATAAAAATTAAAGAATACATACACATACTTTGCTAATTTTTTACGTATACTATCACGTCAAAATTTAAAACACACTCATTCATGACACTTTAACAATCACGCTAATAAATACATTCATACCTAACACTAAACATATTTAATAAATAAATAAATTAATAAATAACTAAGTCGAATAAATAAATAAACCAGATAAATAATTAAATTAAATAAATAAATAAATTTAAATAAATAAATAAATAAATTTAAATAAATAAATAAATAAATTTAAATAAATAAATAAATAAATTTAAATAAATAAATAAATAAATTTAAATAAATAAATAAATAAATTTAAATAAATAAATAAATAAATTTAAATAAATAAATAAATAAATTTAAATAAATAAATAAATAAATTTAAATAAATAAATAAATAAATTTAAATAAATAAATAAATAAATTTAAATAAATAAATAAATAAATTTAAATAAATAAATAAATAAATTTAAATAAATAAATAAATAAATTTAAATAAATAAATAAATAAATTTAAATAAATAAATAAATAAATTTAAATAAATAAATAAATAAATTTAAATAAATAAATAAATAAATTTAAATAAATAAATAAATAAATTTAAATAAATAAATAAATAAATTTAAATAAATAAATAAATAAATTTAAATAAATAAATAAATAAATTTAAATAAATAAATAAATAAATTTAAATAAATAAATAAATAAATTTAAATAAATAAATAAATAAATTTAAATAAATAAATAAATAAATTTAAATAAATAAATAAATAAATTTAAATAAATAAATAAATAAATTTAAATAAATAAATAAATAAATTTAAATAAATAAATAAATAAATTTAAATAAATAAATAAATAAATTTAAATAAATAAATAAATAAATTTAAATAAATAAATAAATAAAATAAATAAATAAATAAATTTAAATAAATAAATAAATTAAATAAATATATAATTCAAATAAATAAATAGCTTAAATAAATATCCGAGTCACCTCTATACATTCTCTTTACCATGTAATTGCTTAAGGTACCTGCTAAACGCCGTTTTAAATTTACAAAAAGATGGCAGGCACCTCACACTGCTCGGGAGCGAATTCCAGAGGTGCGCACCTTGAACTCTAAATGAGAAAAGGCCCTTATCGGTGCGCGACCCCGGAACCGAGAGCTCTTTCATACCACCCCTACTTGAAGTCCTGGCCTGGTTTTTTTCAAAGAGGGCAGTAAGATATGGTGGCTGCCGCATGACAACCACTTTGTAAAGCAGCAGCCCCATAAAATACTCCCTCCTCACCTTCAGATCTAACCAGTCCAGTTTTTTCCTGTAGGCGGTGATATGCTCATCTCGCCTAACACTACATATGTATCTCACACATGCATTCTGTAGACGTTGTAGTCGTGTCTGGAGCTCCCCTGACACGTCAAGAAGAACCACTGAGCAATAGTCTAAGTGAGGTAGTACCAGTGCACATGCCAGCTGCTTCCTCAGTATCTCTGTGGTGCTTGAACGGAAAAGTTTTAAGCTATACAGAGCTCTATTTACTTTTCTACTGACCGCATTCAGTTGCGGCTTCCATGTCAATTTTCCGTCCATCACCACGCCGAGGTTGGTGACTGTATCGACAAAGGGAACGTGTACGCCGGTCTGTATCTCAATGCCTTGCAAGTCAAGGTTCTGAACCTGTTTGATGTTGTGATCAGATCCAAAAATGATCGCCTTTGTCTTGCCGACATTGAGGCGCAGGCCAGCTGACGTTGCCCAGTTCGACACTGCTTGTGCTACAGCCGACATGCGACTGATACCATCACGAAGACCCTTCAGGGTCACTAAAAGAGAGAGAGAGAGAGAGACGGCGACCACAACGGCGGCAGCGATGACTGACGCAGTGCACACAAAAAGTTCTGGAAAAGTCAAGTTCTGAGTGGCGCTTGTGTCGTTGTCAATGTCTGTAGTACTACGGCGCGACACATGTACGCAGTGATCCGCGCGCTTCGAAACTCGAGATTGAATTGAAAGCGTTCATGGAGTGGTGTAACTCTGTTGCCCTGCAAAATAAACTGCAGACTATGGTGGAGTGAACAATCAAAATGGGTACCCGTTTGCGCATGTACACGAATAAGTAAGTAGGAGAGGGCGTGTTAGAGAGAAAAAGATAGAGAGAGATGGTGACGATGACGATGAGTGAAACACCACATACAAAGTTCTGGACTGTCAAGGTCTAAATGACGCTAGTGTCGTTCTCAATAGCTGTAGTACTGCAGCGGTATACACACGCAGTGATCCGTGTGCTCCGAAATGTGGCAAGGAACTGACGGCTTTTATGGATTGATGGGGCCATGCAATATAAGCTACAGGCAATGGCGGAGTGAAAAAAGACAATGGCTTCCGGCTTGCACGAAAAAACAGTAGGAGATGACAACGACGACGGTAACGATGAGTGATTATGATGCAGTGCACAGAAAGTTCCGTCGTATTCGCTACTGCTCTGTGGTAGACTCTCGCGAAAAATTCCACGTTCTTACCGAGATCAGGACAGCCCAATTGCCACTCTGCGTAGTTTACAATGACGCGCTCGACCTACGAGTTGCACGTACAATCCAGATCGCGTAAAAACGTTTTCACCATAAACCGTTTTATCGCAACCTGTGGGCCCGCACAGCATGGACGTAAACGGATGTTTCCACCTCACGTCTATATTGGATACTGATGCCGTCGGGTCCCCGTTCGTGTGCCAAGGAGCTCATAGCCTGTGGCCGCTCAGCGCCACCATTCAGCTCATTGGACGCTGCGCTCGCTCATGACGTGAGATAGGGCGCGACGATCGACCAAACAATGCTTTTTCCACGATCGATTAGCTCAGTGGTGGCGCGTCGAGCGGTAAAAAACTTTCTGTGTACACTGATATGCGTATGCGAGTGTACACAAGTTTGTGTATGAGCTTGTGTATATACGTGTGTATATGTGTGCGTGTATGTGTCTGTGTACTCGTAACTTGTATACGGGTTGTGCGTACGCGGATCACTGCATACGTGTGTCGTGCCGTAGTACTACAGACATTGACAACGACACAAGCACCGTTCAGAACTTGACTTTTCCAAAACTTTTTGTGTGCACTTCGTCAGTCATCGCTGCCGCCGTTGTGGTCGCCGTCTCTCTCTCTCTCTCTCTCTCTCTCTCTCTCTCTCTCTCTCTCTCTCTCTCTCTCTTGATTCCCCGCCTTCTTTCCGGTAAGTTGAGAACAACTTCGCCTCTCACGTGAACACAGAAAATTCTGATTTTTTTTTTGTTTTTCACTCTGAGGAGTGATTTTTTTTATAACGGAAAAGATCATCCAAGAGACTCTCATGCTCACGCCAAAAAATCACATGACTTTGTACTTTTTATGAGCCTGGAGGGCAATTCCGCTGAATTGCTATTACATAACCTCAAACTGACCTCAAAACTACGTAACATCAACACTGAGTGAGGATCTGGAGGGCGTCGTCATACCTTGTCGCATAAATCGGATGTCTTACGGGTACGAGAGACTCTCCGACTCCGATTTTTACACTTCAAGATAACAACTTTACCAGAGGACGATTAGAAGAGTTAATAAAAAAAATTTTTTTTGGAGATTAGAGTTCCTACATCTCTCTATCTCTCTCTTCTTTCTCTCTGTATTGGCGCTGAGTTGGCCTGGCAACGTCGCTTAGCAAAAATTTTCGGTGACATCCACCAGATGGCAGCACTGCCTGATCATTTTTCCACACCAGAGGACAGCAGTATCTTGTTTTCTGTTTGATCGACAATATTGGTAGCTAGATCTTCATTTAGTCAATAGATGGCTGGACTATCGAACTTAGCAGCGCGAATATTTAAATTATTTTTAATAGAAAGACTGTTATTTTTCTTAGTTTCTTTATAATCTAGTCTGTGATAGATTCTTAATAATCAATTTTTTGTAAATAGCTCCTGTAGTGTCTGTACCTCCGAAATAAATTTAAACATTAATTTTAAACCACATAGTTAATTAGTTATTGTAAAATAAGTCAAAATCTGACTATACGTTGACCATTTCTGACTACACCAACATTTGCACTACTGACTTTTCCGGCCTTGCCTGACTATACTCAAGCTTACTACGTGTCTTTCACATAATGGCTAACGCACCTTGTTCTAAATGTAAGAAGATCACAAGAAGAAATGCTATTATACGTAGTTGTTATGTCTGTCTAAAATCATACCATGATGTACGTTATAGTATGATAGCATCAGACAAAGACAGATTTATCGCGATTAAAATTAAAACGATTTATCCTTGTCAAGGCTGTAAAATTAGTAGAACGAATAAAATCAGTAATAAAGTAAGTAATAACAGCAAAACACCTAATTTTTCCAATAATGCTGGTATACTGAACAGTTCAGACACTACAGACAAATCAATTTTGGAGAGCCCTAGTAATAATAATAATAATTTATTGAATAATGTTAGCATGAGAAATACACTTACTGCACCCACACCCACGATTGCGTCGTTAAAACCTAATGCAGTGGAAAAACAAACTCTTGATATTTCATCTCAGGCATTGAATGGTATAAATTACTGCACTCTGTCATCAAGCATGCTCGATTTATTTGACAAACAGTTTCTAATTCTTTCAACAGCAATAGACGAGCTTAAATCGGTTGTGGTGAAAAACTTGGTGCTGGCAGTGACGCTGCTACTTCGAATACTGTACCAGCAACGGAGTCGTTGTCTGACAAACTGACTGCTCAAGTTTTGTCACTGGAGAAAAAGATTGATGAGCAGTCATCCACGCTGGCGGGTCTACACAATGATCGCTTGTTGCTGTTGCAAGAAAATAAAGTTTTAAAAGAGAAAATCAACAACTAAATAACTAAAGTCGGAAACATGCTTGGTGGCAGCAACAATAATCACCGCTCTAGCGATGAATATGCGAATGAGTCGCGGATACTTGTGTCCCTAAGCGACACCTCGGTATGCGTAAACCCGAGTATGGCAAGCGATCGATCACATAAGACTGGTCCTGCATTGAATTGTGACCCAATGCCTGCTCATGGAGGAAGCGGTTTCAGCCATAGTAAGAGAGAAGATAGCAGCGGTGACGTGGATCCGGAGCTGACTATCACAGGAATATTTGACTGTTCGCGAACTAAGACTGATCCTGTTGAGGTTGCTCATGTGATCCTCAGCACCGTTCTGCCTTCTTTCAGTAAGAATGATATTGTTAGTGTAAGGCAATCCGCTCCCCTTACGATGAATGGTAGAACCACCAGGGTAGACACTGAGGGCCCTGCTAGACCGCTGCCTTTGATTGTCCGTCTCACTAGTGCAACTAAGAGGGAAGAGGTGATGCAAGCAAAGGCAACTTTTACCCGCTTTAATACGTGTGATATAGAGCCCTCGCGGTTGAGTGAGGGGCTTGACGAAATCCGATCGATGTCAAACTAATATTTTTATAAATGAAGTTTTAGAGTCAAGTTCCTCGCTCCACTGCGAGAAGGCATGCGAGCACATGTATTTAAAACAATAGCAGACCTTGATACCATTGCGAAGTTATATAATAGTGCCAACAACAATGACAATAGTATCAATAATAATAGTACAAACAACAATATTAATAGTAATAAGCGCAACAACATTAATGACAATAATAAATCAGCATCACCACAGCACACTCATGACGATTGTAAGTTCAGATAGGACATCCTAAATCTGTGTGACTAGATGTTGAGAAAACACGTGAGACGGACATGGGATTGAATATGAGGGCGGGTTTTATCAATGCAAATTCTATTAGACATTGTATTGATCAAATCCGTGAACTTCTTACCGAAGGCCAATCCTATCATCTATTCGGAGTGGCAGAAGCGTGGCTGGATGATGAGAAAAGCGATGAGCTCATTCAAGTCAAGGGTTACTCGCTTGTGCGGCAGGATAGAAATGTACATGGAGGGGGGGTTGCACTTTATTTTCGGGACAGGTATAAGGTCAGAGTACTAGCTGAGTCAAACACTGATGAACCGGATAAACCGAATAAGTCCGAGTACATCATGTGTGAGATACAGTATGGTGCATAAGAGCCTGTATTTGTCGCGGTCGTCTATAGAGCCCTTGCCATTGCATTTATTAAATATTCGGATCTTGTCGACAAGTTGAGAGAATATTGTGATGCGTATAGTCACAAGATTATTATGGGAGACTTGAATGCAGATTTATTGACTGACAGCGATAACTTGAAGTTTGTTCGGAAACTTATGGCTGAACTGTCACTTCAAATTGTCCAACACGGGGCTACACATCATACCGAAACGTCGCACACATGGATTGGCGTGATACTTGTAGGCAGTAATGACGTAATCACGGAACATACAAACCGCGATGCAAGTTGGCCTAGCAAACATAACATTATCGATGTTGCCATAGATGTACATGCACCTTCTCTATGCGAGGAACCTTTCTTGTATAGAGATTATAAGAGCATTGATCCATTAGAACTGAAGTCTTTTTTATCGATTTGTGATTGGTCTATTCTGAATGCACGTGATGTAGACCTCGATTCAGCGCTGGACTGCCTTAATAACAACTTATTAGACGCAATAAACAATCTTGCGTCTATAAAACGAGTTAAACCTCGTAAAGGTAGTCCACTCTGGGTTGACGTTGACATCGAACAACTTAATAAAAAACGAGACGCGACATACAGACGTTACAAGAGAACGAGTGATGTGCGATTTTATGAGGAGTTCCTAAAGTTGTGTAACGAATCCTTGCTTAAGACGGAACATGCGCGTATTTCTTATTATCGGGGTAGACTGCTGGGAAAACAGCAGAGCGATGTATCGAGGGAATTGCGCAACTTGGGACTTCTCCCTAAATCCAGAGAGGGGTTGAATGGGTTCACGGCGGAGGAACTTAATACTCACTTCGCGGGCGTCTCCATGACTGCTGATAAAAATCAGGAAGCTATGGATGATATAATGACATCGGCCAGTGATGACGGCTTTAAATTTCTGCCAGTAGGCATAGCAGATATCATACTTGCGATCTCACATTTCTCCTCGCAAGCGAGGGGCGAGGATGGCATCCCGCAGAGTGTAGTTGCAAAGGCATTGCCGGTAATCGGATAACACGTTGTGAACCGGTTTAACGCCTCCCTGGAAAAGGGAATATTTCCGAACCTATGGAAGGGGGCACAAGTAGTGCCACTTGGCAAGTGTACCACACCAGCGTCAGTGTCGGACTTCCGACCGATTGCACTGCTGTGCTTTCTTTCTAAGGTTCTGGAAAAAATCGTACATGATCAGATAGTAGAACACATGAAAAAGACAAAACAACTTGATCCTATGCAGTCTGGATACAAACAGAATAACTCAACGCAAACTGCTCTACTAAGACTAACTGATGACATACGAACAGGAATTGACAAAAAATTGGTTACTCTTTTACTACTGTTTGATTTCAGCAAGGCTTTCGACATCATTTCGCCAGCTAAGCTTTTAGCAAAGCTGCGAGCCTTGGGGTTCTCCAGACATGCCTTGGTGTGGATAAGATCTTATATATTAGGTAGAAGACAAGCTGTTGTAACAAGCTCTGACATCAAGTCATCTTGGCTATCCACAAATCTTGGAGTGTCTCAGGGGTCAGTGTTGGGACCCTTGCTGTTCTGTCTTTACATAAACGATATCAAAGAGCTTTTCGTCGACCTGAATAAAGAACTAGATAATGACGATTCAAGATGCATCAAACATCTACTATACGCAGACGACCTACATATATATATTCAAATAGAACCCGGAAACATCGCGGAGGGTGTGGAGATGTTATCCCGTGCTGCGCGAGCGATTGCTAATTGGGCCGATGGCGTTACCCTCAGACTGAATAAGACCAAGACTAAAGCTATTGTTTTCAGTTCATGCAGATACCATCAACGTTCTTGAGTCATAAGGTATGCCGGAAATCAGTCTGGGAGATGGCGTCTTTGTCCCATTTTCGCAAACCGTTAAGAACCTGGGTGTTATACTTGATTGTAAGCTCACGTGCAAACCACACGTGGACATGGTCGCAAAATAGGTTAACAGAGTATTGTACAACTTGAGGTTTTTTAGAAAGTATACCACCCAAGATATGCGCAAGCACCTGGCAATATCTCTAGTTTTTCCGCACCTTGACTATTGTTCTGTAGTTTACCTTGCGCAATACTACAATTACGTAGCCGACTGCATAGACTCCAAAATTCATGTGTACGATATGTACTAGGTGCTAGGAAGGATGAGCATATCACCCCTTACAGGGAAAAACTAGATGGACAAGAATAGACTCGAGAAACGCGGTTTTCATGGCGATCACCGTCTACAAAACAATTAAGATCAAAGAACCAGTTTACTTGAGATCTCTTTTTAAGAAGAATGAGTCTAAGCGCCCTGTAAGGTGCGAGGTAAAAGAACTCTCTGTTACAGACATGCGCACTGAGAGAGGACAAAGATCTCTCCAAGTACAAGGTGCGCGTTTGTGGAACTCACTCCCTTTTGCCATTCGAACTTTACCATCATTAATGGCTTTTAAGGCAGCGGTTAAAAAATACTTCGCAAACTTGAATTAACGTTGTTGTATTATTTATTATTTATTTATTTATTTATTTATTTATTTATTTATTTATTTATTTACTTACTTACTTACTTACTTACTTACTTACTTACTTACTTACTTACTTACTTACTTACTTACTTACTTACTTACTTACTTACTTACTTACTTACTTACTTACTTACTTACTTACTTACTTACTTACTTACTTACTTACTTACTTACTTACTTACTTACTTACTTACTTACTTATTTATTTATTTATTTATTTATTTATTTATTTATTTATTTTATTGATCGACAAGAACAACAATTTTAAAAAATATGCAAGTATTTATTAGTATAAGTAACGTAAGAAATTGTTAAATGTATGTATGTAATTTTAATTATATGACTGATCGATTTGATGACAGTGTGCAATATTTGATGTCGTCCTGACTTCGAGTACGTGCAACCTTATTTGACGTTTACTAATGCTGTGATATTTTATGTAATCTTACGATGTGATATTCTCATGAAATTATGTGATATTATTTTATACTAAGAATTAAATGTAAACTACGTTTTGTAATTTTTACAAATAAACATTATATCTGTCTATCTATCTATCTATCTCTCTCTCTATCTCTGGGTCTCTATCTCGCTCTCTCCTACTTTTTACTTGTGCGCATGCGCGAGTGGGAAGCCATTTTCGCTCTGTCATCGTCTTCAGTTTACTTCATATGACAACAGAGCGGGGACCTCTCCATGAAAGTGGTTAGTTCCATCTCACGTATCGTAGTACACGGATCACCTCGTCTGTGTGTCGCGTCATAGTGCTGCAGACATTGGCAACGACACCAGCGTCGTTCAAAACTTGATAGTCAAAAACTTTCTCTGTGCATTGCAGCAGTCATCGCTATCGTCGTCGTCAACGCCGTCTCTCTGTCTCACACTCTCGCCCTTTCCTACTTTTTTACTTGTGCGCATGCACGAGCGGGAAGCCATTTTCTTGTATTTCGTTCTGTAATCCTCTTCAGTTTACTTCGTATGACAACAGAGCTCCCACCTTTCCGTGAAAGCTGTTAGTTACTTCTCGCGTTTCGCGGTGAGCGGGTCACTGCGTGTGTGAGTATCGCGCTGTAGTGCTGCAGACATTGACAACGACACCAGCGCCATTCAAAACTTGATAGTCCAGAACTTTCTGCATACGGCTTTACTCATCATTGCCATCGTCATCAACGCCATCTTTCTATCTTTTTTTCTCTCTCTCTCTCTCTATCACGCCCTCTCTTACTTTCTTACTCGTGCGCATGCGCGAACGGGAAGCGATTTTGATTTTTCACTCTGCCATTGTCTGCAGTTTATTTTGCATGGCAACGGAGTCACGCCACTCCATGAACGCTGTCAGTTCATTCTCGCGTTTTGAAGTGCACGTGTGTCGCGCCGTGGTACTACAGACATTGACAATGACACTAGCGCCGTTCAAAACTTGACTTTTCCGGAACTTTCTGTCTGCACTCGTTGCCGTTTCTTTCTCTCGAACTCTCCTACTTTCTTACTCCTACGCATACGCAAACGGGAAGCCAGTTTGTTCTTTTTCGCTCTGACGGATGCTGTTAACATTTTTCACTCGGTAGGTTTAAACGTGACTGTTGAAATACGCTGGCGAATTGTGCCTGGAATTTCTCTCAAATATATAGTGGATATATAGTTGTCCTACCGCACAAACCCCTCAATATCCACAAATACCGACCAACCCTATCGTTCAGCCCTCACAACCTACACAAATAACTAATTACCCTACCTACCAAACCCCCCAACCCCCAGAAATATCACCATACCCTACCATCCAAACCTGCCAACCCTCACAAATACCTATCTACCACACCGCCCAAACCTCCCACCGCCCACAAATACCATCATACCCTACCATCCAAGGGCCCCAACCTCCACAAATACCGACCTACCCGACCATTCAGATTCCCCAACAGTCACAAATACCGAACGACCCCACCAGCCAAACCTCCCAACCTACACAGATACCGAACAACCCTACCGTCCAAAACCCCCAATCTTCACAAGTACCGACCTATCCTACCGCCCAACCCCTCCCACTTTCACAAACACCAATATATCCCATTTTCCACACACACCAACCTGCACAAACAAATACTACCGTACAAACATCCCAACTCACACCAATGTACCCACCCCATACCAATCAAACATCTCATCCGCTGCACCAACAGACTCAGACTGCCGCCCAAATTTACCAACATTCGTATACACCCACGAACCATTCAGCACAAAATTCGCAACCACAAACATCAATGTACCATACCCCGCAATCTACACAACCAATACAATCAGCACCACGCCCTACCGACCAATTTAACCATCACCAACAAGCAGTGAACCATATATCCACCCATCAAACCATACCATCTAATTAATCGCAAATTCCATCGGATTCGAACTCGCAAAATTTAAATTTATCGCAACCAAGTACTGCACCCATCCCACAGACATGGAACCCCTCACCTTCTTGCCAAGATGTCCACAATAACGGCTCGGACAGGTCCCAAACATTGCCAAGCAGTACAATATATCCCGATAATTCGTCGTACACAGCGAATGCAGTAACTTCTAGAAATAACCCACATTTACCACCTAACCTCGTAGGCTATCCATTAATGAACACAAACACCCAAGTCCCAATATCTAGTAATCCATATTGGTATTACCCCTTCGCATAGTTTCCCCTTGGGCATAGTATTCCCCAAGGAGGACACTCTTATAATACATCCAACACCTTGCCATGCGGTCAAATGCTTCTTGACAATCCCGAGCGAGTACATCCTCAGAACTCGAATAATGATTCCTCGTTCCAGCACGAAACTAAAGTAGCCAGTCGCATACAAAAGTAATGTAAGCTTTAATGGAGAACCAAAAGCAGATCTAGGGGAATTCCTCTCCCGAATAGAGGATTGCCGGAGAAGCTGTAACATGTCTGATCGGGACATCTTGAAAATGATTCCCATTATTTTAAAAGACCAAGCTTTGTATTGGGCACGCCCGTTGCTACAAAACTGGCGAACATTGGAGGAATTCAAAAATGCCATAAGACAATAATATGGCAGACCGATTTTCCAATTACAATTAGAAGATGATACTAGGTCAAGATCGCAAGGACCCGAAGAATCAATTGCTACGTTCATCGCAAATATCCGAGCATTGATGAATCAATGTATCCCCCCAATGACCCTCATAGCTCAATTGGATAGAACTTATCGTAACCTACATGAGGATTATTTCACCAAGATAAATAGATATCAATTCAACACATTTGAAGAATTGCAGGCCTTGGGACAACAAGAAGAGATGCGAAGGGATCGGAAGAAGAAATATAGACTCCCACCGCCACCTGAACATTCGTTGTGCCCTCAATTAGCTTATAGACCACCCCTAAGAAAAAACCGCATTGCCGCTATCGAAATGGTACAATAATATAGCGACTCAACAGACGAAGAAGACACTAACGAAGTTGCAGCTTTCGACAACATCGTAAAAACAAAAATAGGCCAATTGGTCGAATTCGCACGGAAACAAGATGTCGAACAAGCATCAGGCATATCGAAAAAAAAATGGAATAATGACAATAATAACAAAACCCCCCTACCGCCTCCCTGAAAACCCCAAAACGCGAAACCTACCGTCAATAACAAGCTCACCCAACCCCAAAAATTATGTAAGGAAAATCCAACAACTGTAAAAGTATACCCATGTTGGGTTTGCAAAGACACAAGCCATTAGGTAGCAGACTGGGAAACATCTGCTATAAATGTGGTATTCGTGACGTAACGATACGTACGTGCCCAAGATGTAGACCAAATGCGGGAAACGATCAAAGAGGGAAACAGTAAGAGCCAGGTTAACCTCTAAATTCGGGCAGGTCCAAATACTCACGCCAAAAACAACATCGAAAGTTTCAGGCCTAGTCAACTTAGGTTATGGAGAGAACATACCGATGCCTATTGGTCCAGTCGGAAGCTATAATAATCGTCTGTAACAGTCAATATCAAAATTGCAGGAAAAGTCTGCCCTGCACTCGTAGATAGTGGAGCAGCTGCCTCCTTCATATGGATAGAAGCGGTGAAACGGATAGGGACCGAAATAATACCCCAGACCGGATACATGATGATGCCAAACGGCGAATTAGAAAAAATCGAAGGTATTACAAAAATTACATTCAATACTGGGCATGGATCTATTGTCACTGCTGAAGATGACGATAGACCACGAACATCGAACTTGGCACACGGACAAAGGAGTAGTGAGAAAATTTCATCCGAAAAATTAGGATCCGGGAGCAATCATGGCAACGGCAGCAGTCGGAGGGACCTCCGACTTATCGGGAGAACAACAACAAAGACTTGATAAACTTATATTCGATCTCAGCATTCCACCACCGAACGCAACCCCTGGAGTAGCTAATATAAAACCTCATGCATAATTGTAGAAGGTTGTAGTCCGATAAAACAACGTATTCGTAGAATCTCTCCAACACTTTTAGCCGCTGCCCACGCTGAGGTTGATCGTCTTCTAACAGAGGGAGTTATCGAACCCTCAGAAAGCGCTTGGAGTAGTTGTCCCGTAATTGTACTGAAATCGGACGGTAAAATAAGGTTTTGTATCGACTACCGAGCACTAAATGTCGTTACAAGCAAAAACGCTTACCCCTTACCCCGCATGGACATGTTACTAGACAATATAAGAAACACCAAATTCCTCTCGAAAATAGACTTAAGTCACGCGTATCACCAGATCCCTCTTGTAGTAAATAGTAAAGAGTACACAACATTTGGATTACCTGGCAAAGGGCTATTTCAGTTCACAAGACTTCCGTATGGCGTCTCGAATGCCTCCGCAAGTTTTCAAACCGTCATGGACGCCATCTCTGGTCCAGAATGGCAACCCCATGTTTTCGTATACATGGATGATATAATGATAGCCACAAACACGTTCGAAGAGCATCTATATTCGCTGGAAAAAGTATTGAAAAAACTGCGAGATGTCAATTTAGAAATCAACCGAGAAAAGTCAGAGTTCTGCTGCTCGGAAGTTAAATACCTGGGTTACGTCGTCAACAGGGAAGGACTCCAAACAGACCCAGACAAGATTACCCCTATTCTAAATTATGCCCCACCTCGAAACCTAAAGCAACTTCGCCGATTCCTCGGTATGGTAGCATGGTATGCTCACTTTATTAAAAATCTTGCTGAAATAAAAATCCCCCTTACCGAACTGTTGAAGAAGAATGTCCCTTGGACGTGGAGAGAAGATCAACAACAAGCCTTCGAAAAACTGTTGATACTTCTGACCGAAGCTCCAGTCGTAGACCGACCAGACCCCACCCTACCGTTCTGCTCATCCAAATAACCCAGGAAGAAGAGCACCCTATCGCCTACGCCAGTAGGACCTTAGCAAAAGCGAAACGTAACTACACAGTGACAGAACAAGAATGTCTGGCTGTAATATGTGCAGTAGACAAATTTCGAGGATATCTCCTAGGCGAAAAATGTACTGTCATCACCGACCACAGTAGCCTCACCTGGCTGCAGAATTTAAAAGACCCAGCTGGCAGGTTAGCCAGATGGACCACAGCTCTTCAAGGTTACAATATGGAAATCATACATCGTAAGGGTGCACTCCATAAAGTACCTGATGCGCATTCTCGTTCATTTAATGAGGTTTGCTCCTTAGCAGCAACGGGATTGCTAGACGCGGATAACTGGTATACCAATCGCATAAAAATGGTAAATAATAATCCAGAAAAATATCCAGATTGGAAAATTGTAAACAATTGCTTATACAAGCATCGTCCCAACCCTCTTATCGACCCAATCGTAGCCGACTTAGACAGTTGGAAACTCGTAGTTCCCGAACTCGATAGAGAGAGAGAGAGAGAGAGCTATGTTCGAATGTCATAACACCCTCCAATCAGGTCATTTGGGAGTCGATAAAACTTATCATCGACTGATCCAATCGTATTTCTTGCCGATAATGAAAAGGGATGTTATTCGTTATATAAAAGAGTGCTCTGATTGCCAGATGTATAAAGTCCCACAACAGGCACCAATGAGACTTATTACCCAAAGAAAAATAGAAGGACCTTGGGAAATTGTAGCAGCTGACGTCATGGGCCCATTGGCAACTAGTAAAGGGCAATGTCGTTATGTCGTAGTATTTCAAAACCTATTCACGAAATACGTCTAAATCAGACCTCTTAGGAAAGCTAACGCTAAGTGCATAGTAAAAGCTTTCCAGCAACTGATAGTATTTCGTTGGGGATGTCCTAAATACCTTGTAACCGATAATGGAACGGAATTCTCGAACAAACTTATGACGTCAAAGTTGGATGAATTGGGTATTCTTCAAACGACGATAGCCCCATACCACGCTCAAGCAAATCCTGTCGAGCGTAGTAATCGTACAATTAAACAGATGTTCTCTATCTTCGTAAAACAAGATCATCGTAACTGGGACAACCATTTAAATGAATTCGCATTCGCCGTCAATACTTCAGTCCATGCGTCAACGTTGTTGACTCCAGCATCTCTGAACTTTGGTAGGAACCCACGGCAACCTAAAACCCTTAAACAATTCCTTGAAGATCCTGAAACTCCTAGTCCTCCAAATTCTGTAGCATGGTCAGAGAGAGAGAGAGAGTAAAACGTCTTGCAGCAATACACGACTGAATTCCCAAACATTTGGATAAGGCAAGTGAAAGACAAGCTTGGTATTATAATCAAAATCGTAGAAACATCACTTTTAACATGGGAGATCTAGTACTCCGTCGAAACCACGTGTTGTCCTCGGCAGCAGACAACTTTGCGGCGAAACTAGCCCCAAAGTTCGTGGGTCCGTTAAAAGTAGAAAAAATCTCATCGCCTGTCGTGTATCAGCTGCAGGACGTAAATAGTCAAAGAAAATCGAAAGTGCATATTTCAGACCTGAAACCATACTCTATCCCCTCTAAACAACCTATTCCTTCAACAGGTAACAACACCAGTAGCTATAATGCAAGGAATGGGAAAGGGTCGAAGATACAAGATGCCACACTAGCTCATCAGCCGCCCGGGGACAATACCGGAGGAGAGAGTACACGTCCGCGCTACAATATCCGCCGCCGACCGTCGAGCGATGAGACAACCAGGAATACAGGCCAAACCAGCAGTGGTGCTCGACCGTCCGGGGATCGGAAGAGGAGCCAGCCACCCATGGAGCCTTCTCCCCGGCGGGGGGAATCCAGCTCGCAGGTCTCCCTTCGACCACTGGGTCGCGGTTTCGTTCCGGGGGGGGGGGGAGGGGGGGGGGTAGTGGCATCCCCGCCCGCGGTTTCGACTAGTACCCTGGTACAGACGGAAGACAAGCCGCAACTCCTATACGACCTCTTCTCGGGAATGTATCGACCCAGGAAACCGATCGATCCAATCGATCGTTCGAAGGGGGCGATACCGAAAGAAACGTATAAGGACCGGGAATGTCGGGCTGCATGCCCCTTCGACCCGTGCACACCTTTACGGAGTTCAAGGCCCTGTACGTGGCGGCTACCCCAGCGATTCGCGCCGCACGACGGGAGGAAAGGGCCACCTAAGTACCAGTCCTGGTTGAATACCCACCGATCCCCCCCCCCCCCCCCCCCATCAAACAAAGAACCAGCCCCCTACCGTCCGATCCCCATCCAACCACCCTTTCTATCGTAGACACGAATATTACCGTCGACTTTAGCGTTACCCAATAAGCACCACGAGGAAGTAGTCGATCGGGTTTAGCTTATCATATGTGTGTGTATTTATGTGTGTGCGTGTGTGGTATTTGTGTGTGTCCGTGTGCGTGTGTGTGTGGGGGGGGGGGGGGGGCTTAAAAGGGCCGATTACTAATTGTACAGAAAGCCCTTAATATCTTGTGTTGCCACCTCGGCATCGAATAACCTCAGCTAATCTTGCAGGCATATTAATGCAAGCTCTTATCATGTGTTGAGGTATCTCGTGCCATATCTCATTTAGAGCTAGCCCCAATTCCTCAAGATTCCTTGGCTGTCTCTGCCTACTGCGCAATCGTTTACCCATCATGTCCCATACATGTTCAATTGGATTAAGATTCGGACTATGCGATGGATGCAGCAGTATCTCCAAGTGGTGTTCGGGGATGTAAGCCTCAGTAATTCTTGCGGAATGAGGAGGTGCATTATCTTGCATGAAAATGAAATTTGGACCTATGCGGCGACTCATTGGAAGCACGTGAGGCTCCAAAATTTTATCGATGTAGCGTCTAGCTGTTAACCCGGGAGGTGGAACCACAATAAGATCAGTGCGATCGTTTAAAGAGATTCCTCCCCATACCATGACGGATCCACCGGAAAAAATCCTGGTCGGTTGAATATGATTTGACTCAAAACGCTCCCTCCTACGACGCCAAATTCGTATTCGAGTATCATTAACATACAGGCAAAATCGCAACTCGTCTGTGATCAAGACGTTCCTCCACTGTCTAACCGTCCATTGTCCATAAGTTCTAGCGTAGTGCAGACGAGATCTACGATGTCTTGCTGTGAGAAAGGGTACTCTAGCACGAATTCGCGATCTTAAACCTGCTTCGTGAAGACGTCTTCTTACTGTTTGCAAACTGATTTGCCTGTGTGGCAAAGGCATCGTTATGAATTTGTTGCGAATTTTTTACCGGTTCATGTAAGGTTGCTCGTATTATACGACGGTCCTCGCGAGCATTTGTTACGCGTCTCCTACCTTGTCCCGTGCTTCTGCGATAAGCACCTGTTTCATTGAATCGAGACAGAACTCGAGAAACAGTCGAAAAATGAACCCCCAACGAAGGCATTTTTATTTTGCCAAGAAATCGATTTGAACAGTTTTAAAATACTGCCGTAAGAATCAAAGCCCGTAGCCCTTAACTGAAAAAATTTTACAATTTCGCCAAACGTTATTTTTTAAAGAATGGTAGATTTGAAAAGAACCGTATTCGTTAAAATTTGGACACGGTCAGAGATGGACTTGAAAATTTTTTTTTACATTACTGATTTCAGGAAACAATATGCAACGGATGACAAATTTGATAAATTTGTACACTTCTTTTTTTTAAGATATTCGATGTAAGATAAAAGTTATAAAATAATAACGTTTACAAATTTTAAGAATTTGTTTTTTACATTTAGCTTGAGTTAAATCTGATCGACTATCTCCTCGTGGTGCTTATTGGATAACGCTAAAGTCGATATCGATCTACGAAGTCGAGTTATTCTACACCGCTGATTCAATCATAGGGTGGATCGAAATTATCAAATTTTTCACGAAAAAACGCGTTTTTTTAAAACAATTTTTAAAAAGCTGTAAAATTGTAAAAAAAACGCGCGGGCGCACTGCGAAAGTTTACGCTTTTTGAGCTTTAAAAAATGACGTTGAATTTCAAGGTCACGTAAGTAGGAGTTGCGTTAAATCGAAAATCGAGTTCCACCATCTTAAAGTAGATACTTCAACCTTTAATTTAAAAAAAATTGACCTTCTTGCGACATTTTTTACCTGAGATATCGATCTTCGAATTTGCGCCCTTTTTTAGTCGGAATTAGGTGTTGCGTTAATTTTGTTGCGGAGTGTACATATATATATATATATATATATATATATATATATATATATATATATATATATATATATATATATATATATATATGTATATATGTATTATGCGTAAAGCTTGCGCCGTGTACGTGTCGAGCATCGCGTCGCGCCGTCTTTCCACGTGTATTTCGCCGCCGTATATTAGTTGAATTCGCGTCGCTGAGAATTATCTTCTTCCTTTCTCGATTAGTTTCCCACCTACCGCCGTGCTCACCGTAGTTAGTTTGATTGCATAAATAATTCTATGTGCCGGTAGAACACTTGTAAAATCGTGCTGCGAATTCGTGCAGCTGGCGCTCAACAACTTGTATATAAATTGAATAAACCACAAGTGTTCGTGATTTTACCCTAAATTCCTGCGTATACTTTATTTAAAGTCTGGAATAAAAATAATGTTAAAGCCTGCATGTGCGGCGCAATAATCTTGGCTAGTATAGCTAAAGTTATTGTCATAATATATCAACCGATTATTTATATATTACTTTTAATTTAGTTGGCTCATCAATTCTATTTAAATGTACATATTTCAGGGGCCAACTTGAATTTAAAAATTATAAATAATTATAACCTTATTTATTTAACATTTTTACTTATTAAGATATGATAATTATGGTTTACTATATTTCACGGCATAATCAAGCTGCATCATAGCCTATCCACCTTTAGATGGCCATTAATAATCGACACATTTGTCGGAAAAGTAGTTCTCTTCCTATAATAGGTATATGAATCCAAATTGGTTCTATAAAGTTTTGAATTTGTTATGCCACGCGCTTATAGGCAGCAAATTTTCAATTCAAATTGAAATCAATAAAAGGTTAAGGGTATAAGTATTGAAAATGTAGATTAGATCTCGTAGCTATTTATTACTATATAGTAAACCATAATTGTCATATCTTTAGTAAGTAAATAGTTCAAATGAAAAAGGTTATTATTATTTAAAAATTTTAAATTCAAGTTACCCCTGAAATATGTGCTTTTAAATAGAATTGACGGTCTAACTAAATGAAAAATAATAAATAATCAATTGGTATATAAAACCCAAGATATTCCATTGTCCCATAATTTTTCTATATATAGCACGCGATTTAAAAAAATGGCATAAGGGCTTAGGGGTGAAATATGGTGAAATGTGTTCTAATAATTTTGTACTATATTTCTTTAATTTATCCAACGAAACAAGATTTTATTAAAGACAAAAGATTAAGTTGATTCATGCGCGAATTTTTTGAAAAAGTATAGATTCCTTCAGGTTAGTTTTAAACTAAATATAATTAAGAAGCAAAATAAATATTTATAAATCAATCTATACCTATAAAAGAAGATATCCGATACACCTACTCACTGGCTCACTCACTCACTCATCAACGTCCAGATCAAACCACTGGATCTATAGACTTGACATTTTTGTGGTGTATATCTCTTATGGTGAAGGGGTGAGATAAGGACGGATTTACTCCCATCCACCTCTAACAGGGTGAAAAGGAGGTAAACGTGTTTTTATGTTTTTATCGATATCTTCGGAATATCGAAAGTTATGAATTCAATTTTTATCCCCAAAGGTTGCCTATGAAACTACTCAAATATTAATTTATGGTTTATAGTTACCCAAAAGGGGTAAAATCCTTTCTTATCTAAACCATAACACATTTTATTATATTATAGAATTTCAAGTCTTCAAATCAAATAATAGATATTATTTACTTGTGAGTTCCACGCACTATTAGCACGGGCGAAGCCGTGACGAAGGATGCTAGTAAATCCATAAAACCCATAAATGTCGCAAACCCCCTAACCCCAGAAACTTCGTGAACTCCTTGCACTCCATAAATTTACAAACCCTAGATAACCTATAACATCATAAATTTCATAAAATCCATAACAATCATGAACCCCATAAAGTCATGTACCCTACAAAACCCATAAAAAACGCTAACCCTATAAAAATCGGTAACCCCATAAATTATCGTTATCCCCATAAAACCCATGAAAATCATGAACTCCATAATCTCCATAATTGCATAAACCCCAGAAACCCCATAAACATCATAAACTCCATAAAATCCATAAACCCTATAAAACCAGTAAACATTGCAAACCTTATAAACTCACAAAACCCATAAATGTCGTTAACCCCATAACCCCATAAAACCCGTAAACATAGTGAACCCCATAAACTCACAAACCCCATAAAAATCGTAAGCCCCTTAAACCTCATAAAACCAGTAAACATTGTAAAACGTGTGAACACTATAAAGCCATAAACCTCATTAAACCCATAAAAGTTGCAAGTCCCTTAAACCCCATAAAATCCATAAACCCTATAAAACCAGTAAACATGGTAAACCCTATAAACCCTATAAATCCATAAAACCCATAAATATCGTTAACCCCATAACCCCATGAAATCCATAAACATAGTTATCCTCATAAACTCCAGAAATTCATAAACCTTAGAAACCCCATAAACCTCACAAACTCCATAATATCCATAAGAACCATGAACTCCATAAAGCCATAATCCCCATAAAACCCATAAACATCGTAAACTCCATAAACTCATACACCCCATAAAACTATAAACCCCATAACCTCCATATAATCCATAAAAATCTTAAAACCCATAAAAATCATTAACTGGTTAAATTATCCTAAATAATTGTTAATGTGTACGTTTTAATAATTCTTTAGGATAACTTGAACATTATCTAGATTTTTAACAAGAAATGCAGCTTTATTACGGTATTGATACTATATCTGTTTCTTTTGTACTAATATAAGCTACCTTCATAATTTTTTTAGTGACGATTCATGTAGTCGAACCCATTATTATAGGTGTTAAATAGGCATTTTAATGATATTTTAGCGTAATTTGACTGTTAGCTATATTTTTAGCAAGAAATACAGCTTTATTATCATTCTGGGCGTTATGCAGGTACTTTTGTACTAAAAAAAGACATCTCCATGGCTTTTGGTATTGAGCCGAATCATCGAACCCATTATGAATGGTGCTAAATAGGCATTTTAATCATATTTTAGCATAATATGACTGTTATTTCTATTTTTAGCAGGAAATACAGGTCGACTGCCATTCTAGGACTTGTACAAGTACTCTCCATGAATTTTTTGGTAGTCGATCGAGTGATCGAACTCTCTTTTTTTCAACTTTTGACTTTTGAAATGGACTAAAACCATGTAATAAAGGGTCATATGACCATAAAAGTATATTTATTAAAAATTCAGAAAATTTGCATAACAAAGTACAGATTCAATTTTTACGTAAAATGCACTCCTATTAGTAGATACGCTGTATGCATACTGGCTCATGCGGGTTTTGGATCACCCCCTCCCCTCTCAAAGTGATCCAATATCCATAGTGTGTATAAGCCCTATCCCTGTATTGTCCCCTTCGTCACTTATTTAGCATTCGTAGTGTATGTTTTAAGCCCCTCCCCTGAATTTAACCGTCTCAAAGTGATCCAGAATCCGTAGTGAGTATAATATAAGGCCTATGCCTGGTCTATCCCTTCTTCAATTTTTCCCGGATTCGTATTGCGTGTATTTTAAGCTCCTCTTCTGAACTGTCCCCTCTTAAGGAGTGATGTAGAATCCGCATGCATTTTTTTAACCTCACTCTATAGGCCCGAATACGTAGACGTTTTACTCCCACTCGGTTTTGAAAATCCATTGGCTTTTTTTTTAGAAGCGAGGAAAAAGAGCAGCCTCTTTGCTCGTCTTTTCGAAGAAACAGATGGTATACGTAGGTAATAGAAAGTAGCCGCAAATGTATGAAAAGAAAGGGTCAGCCTTTAGCAAGGAAGCATAGGCTTGGTCACTTTCTCAGAAAAAAGTGTACATGAGCCGATATATATATATATATATATATATATATATATATATTTACCACGCAAAACCTCGCTCAGCAGACCCTTACGCACTACTAGAGTGAATTTAATGCCGAGATGTTTGTGCGTTTCTCGGCACGTACGGATAATACGTTTTAAAGTAACAAAGGCTTGGTCGCTATCTCCGAAAGAGTGAAAATAGCCAATGCATTGACCAAGCCAAAAAAGAAAAGCCTCGCGCAGCACGGTCTTAGAGAAAGGGTGCGTGCAGGTAGAACAAAAAATCTCAGTAAGAAACTGCTGTGGATGTGCGCAGGTAACAGAGAAATCTCAGCAGTAAACGATCTTAGATAACGGTTTCGTGTGCGTTGAAGGTCCTCGCGCGTAGGTGAAAGCAAATGCTTTTAGCAATATACGCCCTTTAAAGAAAGGCTTACTATTTAAAAATTCTTTCAAGCCAATACGCTCGCAGTTTTTCCAAGGACGGGATGAGTCGATGTCACTCTTTCACAGTAGTGGGAAAAGAGATTTTCTCTCGAGCTGTTTATTTCGTTCGTTAGATAAACTCGTGGCTATCTGAGGGTTTCGAACTGATACGCCGGCGGCGCGAAAGGAAATCGTTCGTTAGATAACGTCGTGGCTATCTGGGCGTTTCGAACTGATACGTCGGCGGCGCGAAAGGAAATCTTTCGGTAGATACAATCTTAGGCACTTTTACGGCCAAGAGCAAACATCGGGATGAGCGGCTTATATAAAACTTATATTTTCAGTAAAAAATGGATAAGTACTCAAAGAAATAAAAGGTTAGCTTCCTAACTTTAACGGCGAAGAAAATATGAGAGTAGCTGATAGGTAGGAGCCAATACGTTGACGATGCACACATACAACGAAACTTCATTCCCAGCGATAAATCGTGTATGAAGATTTCTGGAAGGGGGGGGGGGGTGTTTTTGAAAATTAGAGGAGGGAACATTTTTTATGAATCGTAGGAATCTTCAAAAAAGTAGTGGGAAGGAAAGCTGCGAGAATGGGCAAATTTCTGTATGGGAGGTGTTTTTGAGATTTTGGGAGGGAAATTTCTCACGAATCGTAGGACTTTTCACAAAACATAGTGGAAAGAGAACCTCAGTTTTCCTATATAAATATCACGGCGCTTGCTATGGTCCATCAGTTCAAGAGTCGTATTTGATTTTTTTTCTATCACCGACAGAAATATGAAGAGAGTATCCAAACTAAATGTAAAAAACTTGACGTAAATTATGAAAAGTATTTTATTTTCTTTATTTTAAATACGTGCATAATTTTTCATTACAATTCATTCTACCTCGTGCAAAATGGTATCTCGCGGATTAAACGAGCTAGGACTAAGAATCGTTCAGAATGAGGATAGAGAATAGTAGCTTTGGGTAAGTGATAAACTATTTTTTTTAAAACTTATAAATATGTTTGTTAATTTTATTATTAATTTACTTTATAGCGTTTGGACCAAGGAGAGTTGCCAATATGGCAATACGTAGCCCAACGAATGGAGCAGAATAATTCTCGAGAAAAAACAGAGAATGAGGTATGGAAGGCATATAGAAAAACGTCGTTACCTTAAGTTCAACGCTAGTAAAAGTGTAAAAGTTAGTTTCTGGATAAAATAAATTATAAGACGTATATTTCAAATTGATATTATTACATGTTTTATTTTATTTACAGTACCGCTTAACGCTTTTAATTAAGCATTTAAAAAACGTAGAAGCTGAAACAAATAAAGATACACTTATAACAAAGAAAATAGTTAAGTTGGTTCAACAGATCTTAAAATTAATGTTAAGTTGGGCAGTAGAGCTTCAAGTAAGTTACTTCCAGTACCTTTCTTTTATCTATCTTATGGTTTTATCTGTGGCATGTATATAATTTTTCAACTTTTGATATGGTTTCAGGATCCGTTTTTCATAAAAGTTGTAGGACAATTGAAAACTGGTGGAATCCGTAAAATATCGAAGTCCGTAATTACTCCTGAAGCATGATGACGTGGTAGGTCGCTTTGAATATTTATAAACAGAATACAGTATTATATTATTAAATTCGAGAAGGCAATTTTTTCAAAGGATTCTTTCTCAGCCTTTAGCAATGATACTGACTTGGAATCAGAAGAAGAAGAAATTGTGTGCATTAATTTTGGTGAATATTTTTAAAACATTATGTGCAAATTGTACAGTTAAATATATTCAATTTACGCATTGGTACAAATGTTTCTATAAAGAATAAGTTCATTGATAAATAAACAATTTATTATGGTTTGGCAATACGGAAGAATCAAAATTGCATATAGAAAATGAGGAATGAAATCTGGGCAACTCCGTATCATAAAATATCGACCGACGACAATCCTCAGCACGATAATTGTTCAGATTTCTGATGTGCTTGGAAAATCGCACAAGCTGAAGGTTCGTTGGACATGTTTCATCATGAACCGGCACTTCCTGAAGAAGTTTGCGAAGTCATTGAGCCTGTCTATAGAGTTGATCGAGATGAGTTGTTGAACCGTTGCTTAGGAGGTTATACTCAGAACAGCAACGAAAGTTTCAATGCCACTAATGATGGCCTGAAATGTGTCCTTCGAATTATGAAAGCTCTGGAGATGGATATAGGTCTGTAGGCTTACAATTTTTGTTGTGAAGCCGACGATAAGCGTATCAGACACGCTGAGCGCTCTCTGTCCGATGCAGCGAAAGAGGCGCGATCGAAGATAAAAGCGATAAGAAAAGAAGACGAAGAGGAGAATTTGCATTTGTAAGGACAGCTTTATGGTCCTGGCATTCCAAACTAACGGTAAAAAATTTTCTTTAAATGATTTCCTCGTTTTTTTACGTCCGAAACTGACTTTGAAACTTTAAGTTGATTTTTCTCGAAACGAGTTTTTCTCAACAGGCACGCAGCATAACTTGAACAGTTTTCATCCGATCCATTTGAAATTTTAACCCTATCTTAATTATTATAAATTGATCACTGTTAAACCCATTTTACAGTTCTTGACGAATGAAAAATGCTTGTAATGCAGACGTAGTTTCACATAGTGATAATAATGAAGCAAGAAGTGCATCACCATCATAAAATAATTTCTTATACTTTTTCCTTTTATTTTGCTTCGATTTTCTTGACCTGATCTTATTTTTAAAATATTTACAACCATTTGCTTCCTGTATTACTCTATCTTCATCGGAAAATTTCTCTATTTCCAACATTGGATACTTCCAAAATTTCTGGATTTACAGCATGATGTATTGGGCATGATAAATGCTTAAATCTTACTTCAGTCAGCTCAAATTCAAAGTTCCTTTTATTTTGTACTATTCCCATCATGAGTCTTATACTGGATATGAAGTTTCAATTCACCATAATTATGTGATTAAGGGATGTTATTTAAAAAGTTTTCCAATTTAGAATAATTTTTATATTTTTTCAGTTTATTCACAAATTTTATAATAGATATTCAAGCAAACCCTTAAATACGTTTTTTTAAGCCCAGATCTTCAAATAAACAGTCATCCCCTCCATATAATAATAATATAATCCAGCTGAAATAATAAATCTTTACGTTGACAGTAGAAGGGAGAATTGATATATAAAGTCGAGTTACTAATGTCTTGAAGTAGAAGCAGATAAGTAAGTAGCCTGAAACTACATCTTATTTTATAACATTGTTATTAAAAAGTAGTAGTAATTGCTTATTTTAACTATTTTCAAAATGTTTTTTAAAAATAAAAAAAATGGCGTACAAAGAAAACGAGACGATTATTAACGACTTTGATGTAAGTATAGATTTTTTTAAGCTAGAAAGTTAAATAATTTTATAATTAATACATAACAAAAAATTAATTTCTATAGAGAAATGTGTATCACGTACAAACCTGGGAAGAACCATATTGTTTTATTATACGTATAATTTGTGGATTGATGAGGATACATACACCACATTGTCGTTTAGAAACATGGGAGGAGCTGGACTGTAGGTTGATATGTTAAATGTGCGATTTGTCTAAATATATTCAACCTCCTGACGCTTCAGTTGTTGTTTAACACACACACACACACACACACACACACACACACACACACACACGCACACACACACACACACAGATCAGCATCAGATCAGCATCAGATCAGCATCAGATCAGCATCAGATCAGCATCAGATCAGCATCAGATCAGTACAAGATCCGTAACATACACATTAAGGTTAGTATAATCTTGTTCCTATACATATAATACTTTACATATAACTACATATTGTAAGGTATAAATATTTCAATGTTTTTTGTTACAGACCACGTATCCTAGGACGTCGTTACCCTTTCAACAAGAGTCAGTTTGCATTGCTCGAAATTGGTATCAATATTAATGATAAAGCGGTGATCCAAGTAGCCTTAATCAACAAATGTAATCGTAACATTGTTTTCAACAACAAAGCATACAGTGCTGCTTGAGAATAATGACCTCATACTTAACCGTTTTGACGACCAAAGCAACGGCGACGCATCAACAATTCTATTGGACAACGTAAAAGTGAATATAGATTATATATACGATAACAAGAATAAAAGTGCTTGTTTTACAATGAATGACATGAGGTAATCATTATGCCTGAAACATTTATTAACCTGTTTACTTTAATCGACGCTGTATTAAATATGCATATGTATTTAGAAGCTAATTTAGATCTTGTAAGCGGTAAACTCGATATGTTGTAAACAAATTGTAAGAAGCGAGCCAAATCTTGAGTATGATAAAATGTATACTTATATTACACAAAATGTTAATTATAATGCTAAGTCGCTTACAGTCTCCGAAATGTTACCGCTATGTTTTAACGAAATAATACATCAGTGAGTATTATGAATATTGTAAAACACTGTGTCTGCTTTAAGGGAAGAGTATACGTTTGAAGCTAATTTTCTTAAATCTAGTAAAAAGATTCTTTTTGTGATTATATGATTACGTACGTAAAAGAAGGATGTTTTAAGCCCTATCCAATCTAATTAACTGCCTTGACCGTCATTTATAGCTATTAAACCAGTGATAAACCACGAATTTTATAGAATCTTCCTGCGCAACAATTTTTTGTGAAATGCAAATAAACTGTTGGAATATCGCTATGCTTTAGCATACGTATGTTTGTAACTGTAGTTATACACTACTACATGCTTGTACAAAAATGAATCGACTTACTAAGAAATGTCCCAAAGACATAAACTGAAATGCGAGATATAGAAAAGAGTTGGGAATTATATGCGTCAGTCCCGATATTCTCTTATGCCCTTTTGTCAAGTGTTTTTAGTCGTACTAGAGCATTTATCTACAGCAGTCGCACATTACTGACGTTATTCCTACCTTGTGCGAGTTTGAATAAACGAAAATTATTTTATTTGAAATATACATAGTGTATTATCATTTATTTAACACCCATTTCCAATAGGTTATGGGCCCAGATATGTGGTTAAATAACAGTGATTTCTACTGTGTAAAAATAACTGTTTCTATTGAAAATCTCGATCGTTGTGTTCATTGTGAAAGTGCATTTTAGTGCACAAAGAAATAAAACTTTAATCGTGAAGAATAAGTGAAAAACGTGTGAAATGAGATAAACAGATATTTAATAAAAGATAATTATTATATACGAAGTTACTACAACAAGGTGAGAGTAGTGTCTCCAGTACTGTGGCATCTCTAAGCCTACAGACACATGAAATTTTAAGACGAATATTAATCTGTCATTGACATGTCGAAAAGCATTCTCAACATGCTGAATAAATCTTAAAAAGTATTATATGGCGGAAAGATGAAGAAGGAGACAATGGATTATCACTGTGACAGATGAATCTGTTAAACCGAAGATATTAGTACAAAGAAAACTTCAAGTAAAATAAAATAATTATTGGAGAAATACAAATTGAAATGTCACATGGCAAAGTTTTTATGATAAAACATTTATTCTATGAAAGTTCAAAGATAAGATAATAATCTTTCTTCTTAAAAGTGAAGTTTTTTTTATAAAATCGTTGTTATTAACAAAATGATTTATTTTAGAGATTTGTTAAATTACAATCACTCGCCTGTAATAATCTGGGACAAAGAACGGATTTTTCATAACTACGATACAGAGAAGAAAAGTCGAAATTATCGACTACATGTGTCAGGCACAAGGGCTTCATTGTTCTAGTCGAGATTCAAGTCGACCAAGCCAGGCCCTCCATGAAGTCCGGGGTGACGCGTTGGAGCGTGCCGCATCGGAAGTCGAACTAGAGTCATATTTATGGCTCCATATGAGAAGTCTGAACGAAAAATACAACAAATGAAAACTAAAATTGTTTTCATTAAAATGATGATGTTGTATACGGTTGGAAATAAGACGGTAAAAATGATTGAAAATGGTAAGCAGTTAAACAATGAAATATTTATAAATTTTTAAGTTCTTGAATGTAAAATATCTATTGAAATACATAAGATTATCAAAATAACTTGATAGATATATTGTGGCATAAATGTAAAGTTTATACAATAGAATACAATTTCTAGAATATAAATAAATTATTAATTACATAAGCTACCTTTAAAAGTTATATTACACTAATGTGTAAAGGTATAAGTTTGATTAAAGTCCGTTGTTTATAGTTCATAAAAGATGTTTATAATCTAATCATTCTATAATCTATAAATGAAAATGTTTCGTATTTTAATGAATTTGATTTAAACTAATATAGCAACGAAACAAAGGCCAGACTCACTTTAAATTAAAATTGTTAAATTAAACTAAAACATAAAAGAATGTTTTTGGTATTAAATAAAAGACTTAAAGGCATAGATTTACTATTGCACAAATTTTATACATTATAGTTTATTGATGTTTCCAAAAGTAGATATTAAAATGATTATTAAAAGAAAAGAAAAAACTTATCTATAATCATTGTCAAACAAACATATGTATCACGGTACTATAAAGAGTTTGAAATTAAAATGAATAAAAATTTAAGTTTGTTGTTTTATGAAAGTAATTAATTACAAATTTGAAAGCGATAGTTAATGATAAATCGCTTAAATCTATTTTAGTTGAATAGAAACTAGACACATACAAAGTGTAGAAGGTTTGAAAAAGTACTATAAAGAGTTTGCATTAAAAAAAAAACTCTTATGATTATAAAACTGATGCAACTGAACATTATGTCAAAATCAGTAAATATTTATAGATCTGATGATGATAAATCAGAAGATGATTATTAAATCTCGTATTACAAAACCAAATGGCTATAACTAAATAAATCTGATATTAAGAAAGCAGATGGCCATAGTTAAATAAATCGGATTCTGATGTATCAGATGATATAGTTAAATAAATCTGTTAATGAGAAATCAGATGATATGATTAAAGAAATCTGATAGTAAGAAATCAGATGATTTTAATCGAATAAACCAGACAATAAGAAATCAGATGAATTTAATCGAATAAATCTGATATTAAAAAATTAGATAATTATGATAATAATTGAAGAAATCTGATATAAAGAAATCATATGAACGGTTAAAGAAATCAGATGATTATAATCAAATAATTCTGATAATAAGAAATCAGATGATTATAGACAAATACATCTGATAATGAGAAATCAGATAATTATTCTATAAATCTGATATTGAGAAATTAGATATAAATTAGATAGTTTTGTTTATAAAATTGAATATTAAAAAAAAAATAATTTTGTTTGAAAAGTCTGATATTTATAAATTACATTGCATACAGCCTTTTTAAATCTGATATTGATTAATTAGATGATTTGGCATATTAATTCTGGTATAGATTAATCGGACAATTAGATATTATAAAATCTGGTGCATTGAAAAGTCAGATAGTTTCGTTTTCTTGATTATAAATAAATCGGAATTTGTTTTTTTCAGAAAACTATCATAGTGAATTCGATATTTTAAAAAAAACGGAAACAGATGTGCAAAATAGTGACAATCTTAATTTGCCATCATAAGTCTGAATTTAATAAAACGAAATAAATTCGTAACAAAAACCAATATTTATAAATAAGCCTCTAACGATAAAATAATCAAGGCTTGAGTCTAAGAAAAATATGAACTGGTAACGGAGCCTAAATAGAGTGGTAGGACAAAATATCTATTATAGAATTTTTATGATAATAAAATTGCACATGGACTATATAATCTTATGGAATAAGAATAAGGTAGCATTTAATAAGAATACGCTATCAATAGTAAAACATATTTGCTATTTAAGGTTTAGTATGAAAAATATATAATTAAAAATATATGTGATAGTAAATGGATACTTAATATTACAGATAAAGAATTGTTTGTAAATCCATAAAATATAAAACTTGAAATGTTATTCAAGGTTTATGCTAAGAATGATATATAACATATTTAGTGAGTACTAAAATTTTTGGTTTAGTAGTAAAAATCTCAGATATGTGATTTATAATGGATATGCATAAATTAATTCAGTTTATAACTATATCATATATAAATACAAACTGTTTTGATTTTTTGTAAATTGTATTAAAAGAACAATTTAATGAAAGGTACTAATGAAGTGGTATATGACAGTTAAATCTGTAAATTCAATAACTTATGATATAATTTAAGACATAGTAGAGCTTTAGTAAATGTATAAAATGTTAATTTAAAAAACATTTGTTTTAGTTTTTTGCTATTATAAATAGAGAAAAGGGTTTTCAAAACATAGCCGTTAAATACTGTATTAAAAATAATATCATAATATCTATATTAACCCATTTCTTCCCAAGCGGCCATTTTATAGTCGATTGGTTATTTGCCTAAAACCACCATTTTGAAATTTTCCAACGAAAATTTCAAAATTCTGACTTCAGAATCGGAGAGAGCGGACAATTTTACTTCAGAAAAGTGCTATTGGTTATTATTATTTTTTTTTTCGACAATTTTTTAGGCAAAAAACCAATCGATTATAAAATGGCCGCTTGGGAAGAAATGGGTTAAACTTCGTTGCAATAGAAAGAAAAGGTTCATGTGCAATGAAAGTAGTATGATCTTGAATGAAAGTGTACACGCAAAGATTATTTATTAAAGTTATTATAAAGTTTTATTTCTGAGTAAAAGTATGATGCCCCTTTACAAAATAATATTGGTTATTCCATATAAATAATATGCACATGATTTGAATAGAAAATGCAGCAGTAAAATATTTTAAGCTATGATCTGAAAATAAAGAGGTACTTTGATATCTGTATGAAGTATTTGTTATATTTGAATTGATTAAGTGGATTTTGATTACAGAATTAATAATAATAAAAAAAAATACCACAGATTATTTGTTTAAATAATATAAGCAGTGTAAAGTCTGTTGAATTGAATTCCATAGTAGTTTGAAAAACTGAAACAGAATATATAATTTTTTTTAAGAACAAAATTAGAAAAGCATTGTAATAAAAGTGAATAGTACAATAAAAGTAACTATAAATATGTAAATGAAACATTAATCATATTTATAATTTATGGAAATAATAATGGTTGTATTGAAACTGCTAACAGCCAAACTAATCATAAAATATCAAAGTGTATTACGATTGATAAAATTTATATTTTTTATAATCTATATATATGAAAAACAGATTAAAAGGAATAAATTTCAATAAGTAATAAATTGGAATATATATTTATAAAACTGTTATTAACAGTTATGTTTATAAAACTAAGAATTTGAATTTGGTTTTATTAATGACGTCAAGTCAAACATAAGAATATTTCGTTTTGTTCTGTTTTTATTTTGCAAATTTTAGAAGTATTAATGTTTTGTATATATATGTTTTCATTTTCTGGTTTATATTTGGTTATAGATATTTTAAAGAAAAGGCCATCACAACTTGAACAAATATGTGTTGGTCCTTCAGTTATTGATTATAATAATTGTTAATAATTTTATCATAATTACTAAAATTGTTTTCTGTATTTATTTGTTCAGTGTCAATAATAGTCTTTACATTAACGTTTAAATTTGTTTTTGTTTTCCTTATTTTATCGTGTTCTTTTTCTTTATTTTGAAAATTAATATTTTTTCGGAGAATTCTTTTTCTTTTAGCATCTTTTCTTTTGTCATTATTTCGAAAATTTTCATTTAAGCGTAATTTTCTTACTAAGTTTCTATATTTCATTCGTTTTAATTTTATTTTTATATCAAATGAATTAGTTCATCGTTCAATAGGTGTTCAAAGTACGAAACAATTTTTAGTTTTTATTGAATTAATAATCGTATTTGAATTATGTTTAATTTTATAATAAATTTTGTTATCTTTATTTTTTTTTTATGTTGAAATTGTTCTAATGTCTGTTATAATTTTATATTTTGTTGATTCTTTAATTGTACAGTTATTTGTTTATATATTTGTAAGATTCAAATTTATTAACGTTTCGTTAAAATTATCCGCAGTAACTGTTAATGAATTTAAATTTAATTGAATATCATTAATTGTATAAGAATCGTCAATAATTTGGTTATCAAAAGTATTATTGTTTTTCGATAATTTATTCATAACGTTTTTTTCGTTTAGAATTTCTATTTGATTATTTTTAGATCCATTCAATAATGTTTCAGTATAATTGGTTGTATATTGTATACTATTAATTAATGCATCGATTAATGCATGCTCAAAAACACCTCCCAATTTAGAATAATTTTTATATTTTTTCAGTTTATTCACAAATTTTATAATAGATATTCAAGCAAACCCTTAAATACGTTTTTTTAAGCCCAGATCTTCAAATAAACAGTCATCCCCTCCATATAATAATAATATAATCCAGCTGAAATAATAAATCTTTACGTTGACAGTAGAAGGGAGAATTGATATATAAAGTCGAGTTACTAATGTCTTGAAGTAGAAGCAGATAAGTAAGTAGCCTGAAACTACATCTTATTTTATAACATTGTTATTAAAAAGTAGTAGTAATTGCTTATTTTAACTATTTTCAAAATGTTTTTTAAAAATAAAAAAAATGGCGTACAAAGAAAACGAGACGATTATTAACGACTTTGATGTAAGTATAGATTTTTTTAAGCTAGAAAGTTAAATAATTTTATAATTAATACATAACAAAAAATTAATTTCTATAGAGAAATGTGTATCACGTACAAACCTGGGAAGAACCATATTGTTTTATTATACGTATAATTTGTGGATTGATGAGGATACATACACCACATTGTCGTTTAGAAACATGGGAGGAGCTGGACTGTAGGTTGATATGTTAAATGTGCGATTTGTCTAAATATATTCAACCTCCTGACGCTTCAGTTGTTGTTTAACACACACACACACACACACACACACACACACACACACGCACACACACACACACACAGATCAGCATCAGATCAGCATCAGATCAGCATCAGATCAGCATCAGATCAGCATCAGATCAGCATCAGATCAGTACAAGATCCGTAACATACACATTAAGGTTAGTATAATCTTGTTCCTATACATATAATACTTTACATATAACTACATATTGTAAGGTATAAATATTTCAATGTTTTTTGTTACAGACCACGTATCCTAGGACGTCGTTACCCTTTCAACAAGAGTCAGTTTGCATTGCTCGAAATTGGTATCAATATTAATGATAAAGCGGTGATCCAAGTAGCCTTAATCAACAAATGTAATCGTAACATTGTTTTCAACAACAAAGCATACAGTGCTGCTTGAGAATAATGACCTCATACTTAACCGTTTTGACGACCAAAGCAACGGCGACGCATCAACAATTCTATTGGACAACGTAAAAGTGAATATAGATTATATATACGATAACAAGAATAAAAGTGCTTGTTTTACAATGAATGACATGAGGTAATCATTATGCCTGAAACATTTATTAACCTGTTTACTTTAATCGACGCTGTATTAAATATGCATATGTATTTAGAAGCTAATTTAGATCTTGTAAGCGGTAAACTCGATATGTTGTAAACAAATTGTAAGAAGCGAGCCAAATCTTGAGTATGATAAAATGTATACTTATATTACACAAAATGTTAATTATAATGCTAAGTCGCTTACAGTCTCCGAAATGTTACCGCTATGTTTTAACGAAATAATACATCAGTGAGTATTATGAATATTGTAAAACACTGTGTCTGCTTTAAGGGAAGAGTATACGTTTGAAGCTAATTTTCTTAAATCTAGTAAAAAGATTCTTTTTGTGATTATATGATTACGTACGTAAAAGAAGGATGTTTTAAGCCCTATCCAATCTAATTAACTGCCTTGACCGTCATTTATAGCTATTAAACCAGTGATAAACCACGAATTTTATAGAATCTTCCTGCGCAACAATTTTTTGTGAAATGCAAATAAACTGTTGGAATATCGCTATGCTTTAGCATACGTATGTTTGTAACTGTAGTTATACACTACTACATGCTTGTACAAAAATGAATCGACTTACTAAGAAATGTCCCAAAGACATAAACTGAAATGCGAGATATAGAAAAGAGTTGGGAATTATATGCGTCAGTCCCGATATTCTCTTATGCCCTTTTGTCAAGTGTTTTTAGTCGTACTAGAGCATTTATCTACAGCAGTCGCACATTACTGACGTTATTCCTACCTTGTGCGAGTTTGAATAAACGAAAATTATTTTATTTGAAATATACATAGTGTATTATCATTTATTTAACACCCATTTCCAATAGGTTATGGGCCCAGATATGTGGTTAAATAACAGTGATTTCTACTGTGTAAAAATAACTGTTTCTATTGAAAATCTCGATCGTTGTGTTCATTGTGAAAGTGCATTTTAGTGCACAAAGAAATAAAACTTTAATCGTGAAGAATAAGTGAAAAACGTGTGAAATGAGATAAACAGATATTTAATAAAAGATAATTATTATATACGAAGTTACTACAACAAGGTGAGAGTAGTGTCTCCAGTACTGTGGCATCTCTAAGCCTACAGACACATGAAATTTTAAGACGAATATTAATCTGTCATTGACATGTCGAAAAGCATTCTCAACATGCTGAATAAATCTTAAAAAGTATTATATGGCGGAAAGATGAAGAAGGAGACAATGGATTATCACTGTGACAGATGAATCTGTTAAACCGAAGATATTAGTACAAAGAAAACTTCAAGTAAAATAAAATAATTATTGGAGAAATACAAATTGAAATGTCACATGGCAAAGTTTTTATGATAAAACATTTATTCTATGAAAGTTCAAAGATAAGATAATAATCTTTCTTCTTAAAAGTGAAGTTTTTTTTATAAAATCGTTGTTATTAACAAAATGATTTATTTTAGAGATTTGTTAAATTACAATCACTCGCCTGTAATAATCTGGGACAAAGAACGGATTTTTCATAACTACGATACAGAGAAGAAAAGTCGAAATTATCGACTACATGTGTCAGGCACAAGGGCTTCATTGTTCTAGTCGAGATTCAAGTCGACCAAGCCAGGCCCTCCATGAAGTCCGGGGTGACGCGTTGGAGCGTGCCGCATCGGAAGTCGAACTAGAGTCATATTTATGGCTCCATATGAGAAGTCTGAACGAAAAATACAACAAATGAAAACTAAAATTGTTTTCATTAAAATGATGATGTTGTATACGGTTGGAAATAAGACGGTAAAAATGATTGAAAATGGTAAGCAGTTAAACAATGAAATATTTATAAATTTTTAAGTTCTTGAATGTAAAATATCTATTGAAATACATAAGATTATCAAAATAACTTGATAGATATATTGTGGCATAAATGTAAAGTTTATACAATAGAATACAATTTCTAGAATATAAATAAATTATTAATTACATAAGCTACCTTTAAAAGTTATATTACACTAATGTGTAAAGGTATAAGTTTGATTAAAGTCCGTTGTTTATAGTTCATAAAAGATGTTTATAATCTAATCATTCTATAATCTATAAATGAAAATGTTTCGTATTTTAATGAATTTGATTTAAACTAATATAGCAACGAAACAAAGGCCAGACTCACTTTAAATTAAAATTGTTAAATTAAACTAAAACATAAAAGAATGTTTTTGGTATTAAATAAAAGACTTAAAGGCATAGATTTACTATTGCACAAATTTTATACATTATAGTTTATTGATGTTTCCAAAAGTAGATATTAAAATGATTATTAAAAGAAAAGAAAAAACTTATCTATAATCATTGTCAAACAAACATATGTATCACGGTACTATAAAGAGTTTGAAATTAAAATGAATAAAAATTTAAGTTTGTTGTTTTATGAAAGTAATTAATTACAAATTTGAAAGCGATAGTTAATGATAAATCGCTTAAATCTATTTTAGTTGAATAGAAACTAGACACATACAAAGTGTAGAAGGTTTGAAAAAGTACTATAAAGAGTTTGCATTAAAAAAAAAACTCTTATGATTATAAAACTGATGCAACTGAACATTATGTCAAAATCAGTAAATATTTATAGATCTGATGATGATAAATCAGAAGATGATTATTAAATCTCGTATTACAAAACCAAATGGCTATAACTAAATAAATCTGATATTAAGAAAGCAGATGGCCATAGTTAAATAAATCGGATTCTGATGTATCAGATGATATAGTTAAATAAATCTGTTAATGAGAAATCAGATGATATGATTAAAGAAATCTGATAGTAAGAAATCAGATGATTTTAATCGAATAAACCAGACAATAAGAAATCAGATGAATTTAATCGAATAAATCTGATATTAAAAAATTAGATAATTATGATAATAATTGAAGAAATCTGATATAAAGAAATCATATGAACGGTTAAAGAAATCAGATGATTATAATCAAATAATTCTGATAATAAGAAATCAGATGATTATAGACAAATACATCTGATAATGAGAAATCAGATAATTATTCTATAAATCTGATATTGAGAAATTAGATATAAATTAGATAGTTTTGTTTATAAAATTGAATATTAAAAAAAAAATAATTTTGTTTGAAAAGTCTGATATTTATAAATTACATTGCATACAGCCTTTTTAAATCTGATATTGATTAATTAGATGATTTGGCATATTAATTCTGGTATAGATTAATCGGACAATTAGATATTATAAAATCTGGTGCATTGAAAAGTCAGATAGTTTCGTTTTCTTGATTATAAATAAATCGGAATTTGTTTTTTTCAGAAAACTATCATAGTGAATTCGATATTTTAAAAAAAACGGAAACAGATGTGCAAAATAGTGACAATCTTAATTTGCCATCATAAGTCTGAATTTAATAAAACGAAATAAATTCGTAACAAAAACCAATATTTATAAATAAGCCTCTAACGATAAAATAATCAAGGCTTGAGTCTAAGAAAAATATGAACTGGTAACGGAGCCTAAATAGAGTGGTAGGACAAAATATCTATTATAGAATTTTTATGATAATAAAATTGCACATGGACTATATAATCTTATGGAATAAGAATAAGGTAGCATTTAATAAGAATACGCTATCAATAGTAAAACATATTTGCTATTTAAGGTTTAGTATGAAAAATATATAATTAAAAATATATGTGATAGTAAATGGATACTTAATATTACAGATAAAGAATTGTTTGTAAATCCATAAAATATAAAACTTGAAATGTTATTCAAGGTTTATGCTAAGAATGATATATAACATATTTAGTGAGTACTAAAATTTTTGGTTTAGTAGTAAAAATCTCAGATATGTGATTTATAATGGATATGCATAAATTAATTCAGTTTATAACTATATCATATATAAATACAAACTGTTTTGATTTTTTGTAAATTGTATTAAAAGAACAATTTAATGAAAGGTACTAATGAAGTGGTATATGACAGTTAAATCTGTAAATTCAATAACTTATGATATAATTTAAGACATAGTAGAGCTTTAGTAAATGTATAAAATGTTAATTTAAAAAACATTTGTTTTAGTTTTTTGCTATTATAAATAGAGAAAAGGGTTTTCAAAACATAGCCGTTAAATACTGTATTAAAAATAATATCATAATATCTATATTAACCCATTTCTTCCCAAGCGGCCATTTTATAGTCGATTGGTTATTTGCCTAAAACCACCATTTTGAAATTTTCCAACGAAAATTTCAAAATTCTGACTTCAGAATCGGAGAGAGCGGACAATTTTACTTCAGAAAAGTGCTATTGGTTATTATTATTTTTTTTTTCGACAATTTTTTAGGCAAAAAACCAATCGATTATAAAATGGCCGCTTGGGAAGAAATGGGTTAAACTTCGTTGCAATAGAAAGAAAAGGTTCATGTGCAATGAAAGTAGTATGATCTTGAATGAAAGTGTACACGCAAAGATTATTTATTAAAGTTATTATAAAGTTTTATTTCTGAGTAAAAGTATGATGCCCCTTTACAAAATAATATTGGTTATTCCATATAAATAATATGCACATGATTTGAATAGAAAATGCAGCAGTAAAATATTTTAAGCTATGATCTGAAAATAAAGAGGTACTTTGATATCTGTATGAAGTATTTGTTATATTTGAATTGATTAAGTGGATTTTGATTACAGAATTAATAATAATAAAAAAAAATACCACAGATTATTTGTTTAAATAATATAAGCAGTGTAAAGTCTGTTGAATTGAATTCCATAGTAGTTTGAAAAACTGAAACAGAATATATAATTTTTTTTAAGAACAAAATTAGAAAAGCATTGTAATAAAAGTGAATAGTACAATAAAAGTAACTATAAATATGTAAATGAAACATTAATCATATTTATAATTTATGGAAATAATAATGGTTGTATTGAAACTGCTAACAGCCAAACTAATCATAAAATATCAAAGTGTATTACGATTGATAAAATTTATATTTTTTATAATCTATATATATGAAAAACAGATTAAAAGGAATAAATTTCAATAAGTAATAAATTGGAATATATATTTATAAAACTGTTATTAACAGTTATGTTTATAAAACTAAGAATTTGAATTTGGTTTTATTAATGACGTCAAGTCAAACATAAGAATATTTCGTTTTGTTCTGTTTTTATTTTGCAAATTTTAGAAGTATTAATGTTTTGTATATATATGTTTTCATTTTCTGGTTTATATTTGGTTATAGATATTTTAAAGAAAAGGCCATCACAACTTGAACAAATATGTGTTGGTCCTTCAGTTATTGATTATAATAATTGTTAATAATTTTATCATAATTACTAAAATTGTTTTCTGTATTTATTTGTTCAGTGTCAATAATAGTCTTTACATTAACGTTTAAATTTGTTTTTGTTTTCCTTATTTTATCGTGTTCTTTTTCTTTATTTTGAAAATTAATATTTTTTCGGAGAATTCTTTTTCTTTTAGCATCTTTTCTTTTGTCATTATTTCGAAAATTTTCATTTAAGCGTAATTTTCTTACTAAGTTTCTATATTTCATTCGTTTTAATTTTATTTTTATATCAAATGAATTAGTTCATCGTTCAATAGGTGTTCAAAGTACGAAACAATTTTTAGTTTTTATTGAATTAATAATCGTATTTGAATTATGTTTAATTTTATAATAAATTTTGTTATCTTTATTTTTTTTTTATGTTGAAATTGTTCTAATGTCTGTTATAATTTTATATTTTGTTGATTCTTTAATTGTACAGTTATTTGTTTATATATTTGTAAGATTCAAATTTATTAACGTTTCGTTAAAATTATCCGCAGTAACTGTTAATGAATTTAAATTTAATTGAATATCATTAATTGTATAAGAATCGTCAATAATTTGGTTATCAAAAGTATTATTGTTTTTCGATAATTTATTCATAACGTTTTTTTCGTTTAGAATTTCTATTTGATTATTTTTAGATCCATTCAATAATGTTTCAGTATAATTGGTTGTATATTGTATACTATTAATTAATGCATCGATTTTTGGTAATAGTATAAAACATGGTTTTATTTTTGATGTATTTAATTGTTTACTTGTCTTCGTGGTTTCATATTTTATGTTTAATGTATTAGTTTTACTAAGAGGGTCGTATTGAATTTTAGCTAACATGACAAAGCAAGGTTTTATTATCTGAGAATGACTATGATAAATATTTTTTTTGAAAAGTAATTTATCAAGTGTTGTATTTACGAAAATGTTATTTTCGATTTTATTTGAAAGTTCAATTGATTTGAACTCATCTTTTATATTTAAGTTTATTTTATTTGTGTAATTTACTATATCTGAATTGTTATTTATTTGTATTTCCTTAGAAGTATTTGATTTTTGTAATAAATCAGTTACAATTATTTTGAACAATTATTTCATTAGTGATCGATGACTTTTGATTTGGATTTAAATTTTTTATATTCTTTTTTTCATAGTAATTTTTCCTTTTTTTCTCTTTTATAATTTGTTTTTTACTTTTGTATATTTATTAATGACATTTATTTTGTTAGTGACCAGTAACTTTTGATTTGAATTTAAATTTTTCATATTTTTTCTTTTCATCGTAATCTTTTCTTTTATTCTCTTTCTTAATTTGTTCTTTTATATATTCATTTTTGATTTGAAATGTTTCATGTAAGTTATTTTGATTATTTATTATATTAGGTATAGATGATTTTTCATTGTGACTTAACTTGTTTTTTATAATAATTATTCTTCTTTTTTTGTTTTTTATTCTGATCTGTGGAATATGCATTTTGATTTTGACGTTGATTTTGATATTTATTACGATTTTCTATCAATACCGTACAATTAAATTTATTATTATAATATTTTTCTAGTGATTGTTTTTGTTGGAATTGTGGCTATATGCGTTAGCCCTTGGCGCGCTTCCTCAAGTTGCCCCGTGCCTGTGTCCCCGTTCGCTCTTGTTTCAACTGGTGCGGCGTTGGCGCTCTGCGCGCTTGATCACGTGTGCTACAAAACCACGCTCTGCTATCAGAAAGACTCGGACGCTCGAAACGCAAGCATCTCTATCTCAATAAAGCCACGTTTCTGTTAACACCATAATTATCGTCTCTGTGTTTAGTTTCTTTTTGATCAACCTATCCAACGCGCAGTGCAGTAGATTGTAATAATAATAATAGGTTACGGGCCTCAGCACGCTTCCACTGCGCGAAAGATAGGTTGAAGAGAGGGCTCACGCGGGACGCGGTTACGGTTTGCTGAGAGTTTTGTGTTCGGCCGAGAGGAAAGGGGGGGAGAAGCAACGGTAAGCAGTGCAACGACTGCTTCACTCTTCGAGCCAAAATCAGCCACGAGGGATTTTCCAATTCTGCAGAAAAATCCTACCAGGTAGAAATGTACACAAGAAAAGACGCTCAAGAAGACCTGACGACGTCGTCTGTGTACAGGTGGCAAAAGCCGGAGGATAAGTTATGTAAGTGCATGTTACATTAATAAAACATAAGTGAAAAGTGCGGTTGCTTAATGTAAAAACGATTCCGATAACTTCAAGTTAAATGCGATTAAAACACGTTGAGTTAAGAAGAGATTTATAAAAAAAAAAGAAAAAGTCGGAAAAAAAAAGAAAAGATTTCCTAACAAGAAAGCGCGTGAACGCGAGTTTATTTCTGAGAACTGAAGTAAGGGGTGTGTGTATATATGTGTATATATGTGTATACATACACATGAATACATGAAAAAGTCGGAAAAGAAAAAGCATTTCTGAACAAAAAAGCGCGCGAACGCAATTCTTGTGCCGAGAATTGAAACTAGGGGAATGTACATATATATATATATATATATATATATATATGTATGCACGTGCATGACTTTAAGGAAAGCGTCGGTTATCCGTCTCTCTTCCACTGAACAGGTTGGAACAGGAAACGGAGAAAGTGAGAGACACAGAAAACTCTATACTCTCTATGCTCCCTGAAGTCGGGAGGCGCTGGGTATCGTCGTGCGACGATACACCACCATAAGGCTTGCTTGAGAGCCGAGACGCATGCGGCGCGCTTGGCGCTCGAGCCAGCGGTCGTGCACACGGGGGAAACGACTGCACCTATACGGCCTGCGCTATAGTGCGGTCGGCATCTCGTGTGCTGTGTGAGTCTATGCACGCGCCGTGCTTGCACGCTCGCGTGTTGTGACCGCAGCGTAATTGATTTCTCTGCTACTGAGCACATGACATAAAGCCACACGTGATTTTGAGGTTATGTGATGACATGATGATGATTCGATTATAATACGTGCGAATCATATACTGAACGTTAAAGAATGAAAGTCTTGTTTATGCAACGACATTATCACAGATGGTTGAATGTGTACACTAATATAGATTGTACATTACAGGCCAATTGGGACCCGATTTCGACGCATTAAAGCTTAAGATTATAAGCTATTACGATCTGGCTAAAGAGTGCCCCAACAAGACGTTGTACGTAAAACTGTATGAAGGAGACGTCTGGGTTTACATGGGACAAGAGGATAAGTTCTTGCTTGGTATGAAGTAAACGCATGTATTTAATGAATATGAATGTTCATAGATGATTATATATGTATTTATATAAAATTGTTTAAGTCAATTTCATAACGATTTAAAGTCAAGTTAAGCAAAGTCTGTGCAAGCTTGTGGGGTTAACCACGAACATGTAGCATGGCCATGCACCACAGCATTTCTATAAAAAAATCCATTTAAAAAAAAAAAAACCGGGCCACACAAGCTTGCTTGCCTAACGTCTAGCCCTGTGGGTCTCTGTAAGCGAGATAGTGTTATGACACACTCGACTGAAAGGGACTAGAGTGGTGGGCTGAGCTTTTCGTAAGATCGCCCACTGCTCAGTTACTGACACGGGACTTGTGCACAAAGCCTTAGTGTTCAGTAGCACTGGTTCTCCCTCAACACAACAGACTAACGGTTATGTTTATGTTTCAGATAAGAATCTGTTGAAAATGGAGGAGGCAGGGCGCTTACTGCAGGCTCTGGTCAACTCGCAAGCTAAGGTGGCAGTGTTGAGGAGACCTACAAGCCACAGTGGTGAGAGCAGTATTGAGGCGACGAAGCGACTGGGGTTGAGTCCCTCGCGCTTATTAAATAATAAGACAAAAATTGTAAGTGACAAAAATAATACATTGTTCTCTACTGACAGTCTCCTACAGAATTGCAGTTGGAGAGAGGCGTCTAACGCGCTTCAAAACAGCAGTTCCAGTGATAGCAGAGCCAAGCAGTCAAATATAACACGGTCGTACAGACTCAGAACAAGCTCTGAGTTTGCACCTTTTGAAGATTTTCTTTTTTCAGAACTGCGATCCAGAAAACTATTTTATCTATTCGATGAAGAGACCAGCTGCTGTGTATCCAATGAGGAACTGCTGCATGATAAAAACATTGTAAGAGAAATTATTCTGAATAGAATAGACGAAAAGTATTATTTGTATACAATGAACATAAAAGATCCTGTAGAGTTATTGAAAAAATTAAAAGAAATAAAACGTAACGAATACAGGATTAATCCACATACAGCTCAAAAACGTCTGTTTAACGCAAAGATGAACAAGGATAAAGAAACAGCGTTCGAGTTCTGTTTAAAGTTTGAAAATCTCTTAAGAGAGTATGAATGCATCGAAGATATCAGACAAGTCGCCGATGGAGAGAAGAAAAGCCTTCTATACAATGCAGTGTTGCATGTCTTTCCGGAACTTGTAACAGCTGAAAATATAGCTGTACATGGCTCAGGCAAGAAATATAATTATAATCAACTAAAAGATTTCATTTTTCAGATTGATGCGAGTAGGACAAAACCGAAAGTGACTTCCGTTTTGTTCAGCGAGCCAAGGAGGTTCCGTGATCGCTCGCGAGAGCGACAGCCAAGCTCGGAGGATAAGAGCCCCGAGAGAAAACGATGCGATAGATGTGGCAGCACGGATCACCTGAAGAACGACTGCAAGCACAAAAAGGTCAAATGCTTTAACTGCAACGAGTTTGGGTACATTGCAGCGGACTGCAAGGAGCCCAATAAGAGAAAAGTTGGCCAGGCAGGCAAGCGGCGACACGAAAATGGTCGTGGGGACTCGCCAAGAAGGAAGTCTAGGAGAACTGAGTCACGCTCACCGAGACGTGAGAGGTCGAGATCAAGGAGTCCGGGAACACGTCGATTCCGGTCGCCGATACCCAAGAAAATGGAAGGTATGATTGGCCGAATACATTGTAACAATGCGGTTAATTTGATTGAGAAAAATGATGGTAGTATGTGTAATTACGATTTTGATAAATTCATTCTGGATTCGGGTGCCACAGAACATTTGACAAATTCACGAATTATCTTTAAAAAATTAGATAATAAAATAAAAGGTTTTATAGGATGCGCAAATAAAGATAAAAAGGCACGATTAGAATCTCAAGCTCAAGGGAACGTCAAAGTTGAATTAAGTAACGGTGAAATAATTGAACTCGAAAGAATAATTTACGCGAAAGATCTGAGTAGAAACTTACTATCATTAAAGAAATTTACTGATCAAGGTTTAGGTGTTTACCTGGATAATAAGATAGTAAATATATTTGATAAAGTCACGAATAAAGTTATAATAGAAGGACTCTTTAAAGATCCATTCTGGATAGTAGAATTAAGAACGACTAAAGACAATCTAGTAGAAGCTAAAAAGAAGGCTTTTTTGATAGTAAATAAAAACCTGGATAAGCCAGTTAAAAGAGTTAGATTCGCCGATCAAAACCACCCGGATAATTCAGAAAATATGGAAGATGTTAAAAACACAATGAATCTATGGCATATGAGGTTAGGCCACACATCTCATGATAAATTGAAACGATTAATTAACATTTATCCAGACATTCAAAATTACAAAAGCTCAGATCGTGGTAATTGTTTGATAGATTGCGAAATTTGTAAAATAGCTAAAATGAACAAGTTAAAGTTTGATAACGATAGGGATAAAGTCACAAAACCCTTGCAAAGGGTAAGTACAGATACGATCGGTCCGATAACTCCCATGACTCATCCGAAAAAATATAGATTCATAGTAGCAGTCATAGACAATTATTCGCGGTTTGCTATGGCATACCCAGTTGAAGAGAAATCAGATGCCTCAGAGTGCATTGATGATTTTGTAAAGAAATGTAGAAATACTTGTGGTGAAGATCACAAGTTCTGCTATCTGGACTGTGATCAAGGAACTGAATTCACAAGCGATAAGACTCTCCGAGTATTACAAAAATACGGAGCAGAACTCAGAACGGTCTGTCCATACACTCCACAACTGAACGGTTTGGCAGAAAGATACAATCAAACAATTCAAAAAATAGTGAGAACACTCATGTTTGACTCACGACTGCCAGCAAATTCCTGGGACTTAGCGTTGAAAGCGGCTGTGTACATCTATAACCTCACACCGCATAAGTCTTTTGAGTATAATTCTCCACTTCTGACACTGAATCCTGAGGCAAGAGTAAGGATAAATCATCTAAGACGGTTTGTATGCATAGCATTTGCGAAAACTCAGGAGAAACCAGACACAAAATTTGGTCAACTGGCGTTCAAGACAGCTCTGGTTGGATTCACTGATACAGGCTATCTACTGCTCTGTCCAGAAGATGGGAAAGTATACGAAAATAGAAATGTTAAATTTATAGAACAACAGGTTTTTGGAGATGTATACAAGGCAGATGACATTAAAAATTGGACTGTAACCAATGAAAATTTATGTAAAGAAACGTGGTTGTTAGAATTCCCTGTAGAACAAATAGACTCAGCTGTTGTAGAGGAAAAGGAAACTATAGCAATTAAAAAAACACGAGGAAGACCGCCGAAGATTGTCAAAGAAAATGAAAGATTAATTACAGAACCAGCCATGATAGAAGAAAACCCATTGAAGCGCAAAAGAGGAAGACCGTCTAAGAAACAACCACAGAAGGAACAAGATGACAATCATTCCGAGGGACTGAATACAGAGGAAACTTACGCCTTGATCGCTGAAATAAACGATGATCCCAAGTCTTATAGAGAAGCGATGGGAAAGGCAGATGCAATCAGCTGGACAGAAGCAGTGAACCAAGAAATACAAGCACTTGAAAAGAATCAGGTTTTCGAAATAGTAAACAGGCCAGAAGAAAAGACGAACATCCTCGATTCAAGATGGGTATTTAAACGAAAAGTAAGCATAAATGGACAAGTAAGTTATAAAGCCAGAATTGTAATCAGAGGTTTTAAGGATACGAATTTGTACGACCTATGTGAAACATATGCACCAGTATCACGTCTGTCATTGGTCAGAGCAGTCATTTCGATGGCGAACAAACTGGGACTAATAATGTGGCAATTGGATGTCAAAGCAGCTTTCTTGCACAGCCCGATTAAAAGGGTAATTCACATGGAAATCCCTGACGGCTACAGTTTGCAAAACTGTAAGAAAAACCAGAAAGTCTGGAAACTTAAAAAATCACTGTATGGATTGAAAACAAGCCCCAAAAATTGGAATAATCACTTCTCAGAACAGGTCAAGGAACTCGGCTTTGTCGCTAGCAACAGAGATCCATGTCTGTTCATACTTATTGAAGTACAAATAATCGTCATCATGTTACTTTATGTAGATGACATATTAATAGTGGGTAACGACAAGAAAAGAATGGAATCCATACAAGCTCAACTCAGCAAAAAGTTTGACATGAAACTGCTAGGTGAACCAAAAGAGTTTTTGGGTCTGACGATAAATAGAGACAAAAAGAACAAAATTACAACTCTGGATCAGTGCAAATTCGTATTGAAATTTCAACAGAAATTCGGATACTTGCAAGCTAAAGGACAAAGCACTCCAATGGTAACAAACCAAGTATTAAATAGAGAAAGGAAAATGCGTGAAAACGAGAAGCAGAACAATCAAATGGTAAATCAACGCAAGTACAGAGAAGTAGTAGGATCACTCATGTACTTAGTTAATGGTACACGACCTGATTTAGCATACGCAGTCAACGTACTATGCCGACATCAGTTGAACCCGACTGAAAATGAATGGAAAATGGTAACACGATCTCTAGAATACTCCAAATGTTGGAAATTGACATATACAGGTCAATCAGAGGTAATGGAACCGTACTCAGATGCGAGTTTTGCTGATTGTAAAATCTCGTTGACGACTAGCGGTTACGCAGTATTGCTGTATGGTGATACAATCGCTTGGCGAACTCACAAGCAGCCATATGTTGCATTATCCACATGCCAAGCGGAATATGTAGCACTGAGTGAAGCATGCAGAGAATCTATAGCATTGAGCATGTCACTCAGAGTTATACCCCAAGTAGTAAAATATCCTATTACGCTATGGTGCGATAACAAAGCAGCTGTAGCATGTACGGAAATGGAAGGTAGTAATAAGTTACGACATATGACAGAAGTCCATGAGGACTACGTAAAGCAATGCATAGAAAGAAAATTAGTTGAAATAAATTGGATATCTTCAAAGGAGCAAAGAGCAGATATCTTTACAAAGCCTTTGCCCTCTGAAACCCATAATAAATTGAGTAAGTTATTGCTCAATCATTGATGTACTTCCTGTATGTTTCAGAAATGTAAAGCGGCGTAAATCACCATCCTAAGGAGAAGCAAAGATGAGTGAACGCACCAAGAACTAACGGGAGGGAGTGTTGGAATTGTGGCTATATGCGTTAGCCCTTGGCGCGCTTCCTCAAGTTGCTCCGTGCCTGTGTCCCCGTTCGCTCTTGTTTCAACTGGTGCGGCGTTGGCGCTCTGCGCGCTTGATCACGTGTGCTACAAAACCACGCTCTGCTATCAGAAAGACTCGGACGCTCGAAACGCAAGCATCTCTATCTCAATAAAGCCACGTTTCTGTTAACACCATAATTATCGTCTCTGTGTCTAGTTTCTTTTTGATCAACCTATCCAACGTGCAGTGCAGTAGATTGTAATAATAATAATAGTTTTTCGTTAAGTTGTGATTTACTACTATTATGATTTTCTGTTTTATTTGATTCTTGATGTTTTATTAATTTATTTCAAACATCTCTATTTCTATATCTCGATATCTATTTTTTCTGAAATAATTTTATTATTTATATAGTATTTAACATTGAAGTAGTGTCCATTAAATTATTTTCTTTAAGTATGTAATTATCACTGTTATTTAATTTATATTTAATTGTACATTCACTATTTATTGGATTTTTATTACATTTTGATTGTAAATATTCTCTTTGTTTAAATTGAGGTAATTGTTCAATATTTTTTGGACTCGTATTACAATTTGATTTAAAATTTTTTTTTGGATTTAGTTCAAATAATTGTGATTTTTTAGTGAAAGTGAGATTAACTAGATTATTGTCTCGAATATAGTCGAAGTGACCTCCAGTTCTATTGTCTGAAAATAATAACTGTAAAGAATTCTCAATGTTATTATCACTATTATTTATTCTAAATATAAAATTAATTTGATTATTTGGATTTTCATATAAAACTACAGTTCGATTGAAAATTTTAACAAATATAGCAATTTCAAAATCAGTTCCCATTGTACCTAATTGACTCATTCTTTGGCGATAATCATATTTATCTTTATAATGATAAAAAACATGTGTTGCTGCCAAAGTATATATTACATCTTCCCAATTATTAAAAACATAATTAACTATTGTATTTCTAATAATTACATGTTGGTCCTGAGAATTAAATAATCCAAATGAAAGACTTCGAAATAGGCAGTTTCCATCCGGGGTTATTTTCTTTATCCATTTTGGCATTAAATTTTTATTAATATTAACAATAATAGGATCGTAAGAATTCATATTTATTGTTATTAAATTTTAGTATATACTTTGGTACGAACTTAACTAATATTTGATCTTATTGAAATTATAGAATTATTTTTGTAAGCGTAATAAATATATAATAATATTTATTTTTAGTATTATAAGAATGTATATATAATTTGTTTAATTTAATGTGTATGTGTGTGTGTGTATGTTTTTAAAATTTAACTATATATTATTGGAAATCACAGATTATTATCAACAGGTTATTATAAATAAAATTAGTTCACAGTCGATTCATGTAAATATAAGTTTAAAAAAAAATACTTTTCTTTCTTAGTAAGATTATATAATCCTGTTGATTTTTATTGTTAAATAAACTTAAAATTTTCTATATATAAAATTTAACTATATATTATTGGAAATTACTGGCTATTGTATTATTTTCAGGTTATTATAAATAAAATTGTCTCACAAATGATACTGATATAAATATAAATTTAATAAAAAGTACTTATTTCTCCTAGGATGATTATAATCCTGTTGATTGTTGGTATTAAGTAAACTTAAATTTTTTTAATAAATATTATAAATTAATAAATGAATGAAAACTTAAAATGTTTTAATAAATATTAGAAATTAATAAATGAAGTAGTATTGTCGACTATAAGTGTAGAATTGATATCGAATGGCTAACTTTAGAGTACTCCGAGTTGGACAGGTGAAATTTTGTACCACGAAGTTATTATAGATAACTTCGCGGTACAAAATTTCACCAGTTCAATTCGGTATATTCTGAAGTTATCCATTCGAAGTTAATTCTGCAATTCTTGTCGCTAACGCTGTTTCCAATCACAGGCGATGAATAAAAGACTTTATCTTAATACACACTGTGATATATTTGGGAAGATAGACTATATGGATTGAACATGGTAAGTTTATTAGTGTAAACCAATAAACAGGTACGAGAACAGGTATCCATCTAGTAGAGAAATGTTGATTTCTTATGTAAGAAAGGTATGACAGTTATATAAAGTGCTGATATTAGATTTTGATACTCGTATCCAATTTTGATTGATAGTGAATATATTATTTTTTGCGAGTAATATTAAATATTGCGGATTATATCGTAGCATTTAAAACCCGGAAGTAAGTTTAGCTGTACTGCACAATTATTTACACATTAATAGTACATTAACCCTGTAGACTCAGACGCCTCCTTGATTTGTCATTATTTTTTATTTGTTATTATTTAATTATATATAAGCATTAGTTTATATTAAAATTTATCAAATATTATTAATCACGATTATTAATTATTATTCTTCAATTTTTTTTTTAGAAATAAAGTGAAATTTTTTAGAATGTATGAAGCGGGATTATAAGAAGACATAATTTTAAGGTTTTTATTTCAAAATAACTTTCTTTATTAAAATTTACATTTTTACAAAACATTTTATATTACATATAAAAGAAGTTTATGTATTGTAAGTTAAGTTACGAGTAGAGGCTAGGCCCAGTGGGAAATGGATTTTTATAAGAGCGTTGTATACAAAAAATTAATATAAATAATTTAAGTTATTAAAAAATATTAAATACAATTTATTATTGTATTGAAATTGAAGGTGTTGCTGACCCGTTAAAGAAAAATTTTTATAACTATCATCTCCGGTTCATCATCTCCATAGTCTACAGCTAGTTCTGGATAGTTTTCTATTAATTTCAGATGAGATTTGGCTCCGGTTATTGGCCATCTAGCATAATTTTTGGTCAGCCCTAAGTAATAACAATAATCTCAAATAACTACGAACAACAATTGATAATCATCGATAATTTCCAATAAAAACAAATAATGACAAATATTAGTAAATAATGAAAAATAATTACAAATAAAAAAGTCCGAATTCATACTAAAATTATCGATATTTATTTGTCATTTTTTTTTTACTTCTACCAGGATATTTATTAAAAATTTTTATATTTATTATTTAATTTAATTTTAATGGTTAGAAAATGGTGTTGGCCAGAATAATGTTAAAAATTCTGGTGGTGAAGTTGCCAATAGCCAGGGCATTCACCCTGGTGATGTTGGTGCGGATGGCCACGGCAATGATGGTGGTGACCAGAGGAATAATGGCGTTGGTGCCAATAATGAACCAATTCCTTCGAATATGGTAAAGTATTTTTTAAATTATTTTGTATTTATTAAGCATGCGATATTTAAAAATCAAATTTTTGAAATATTATAATAATATATGTAAAAATATACTCTATTATAATATCTGTAAAAAAATTTTTTAGGGAACTTTGTAAAAAAGTATGTTAAAGAAGTTTGAGATTAATGTTTCTAATAAGTATTGAATTAAATCAAATTATATTCAAATTTTATGCTTTATATATATATATATATATATATATATATATATATATATATATATATATATATATATATATATATTTCTTTGGTATGTGTCTATTAAAATTTTTTGAAATTTCAGTAAGTTTCTGTAGAGTTAAGTTAAATTTTGCTTTGCAGAAAATACGTAAAATTTGTTTCTTGAGTGTGCAGATTATATTAAATGTTTTGAGAATAAATTGTTAAAATAACGTAAGCTATATATAAAAGATTTATTTATGAAACTTTGTGTTTGACAAATGCATTAATATTATATAAATAAAAGTACAATAACAAAAATAGGTAATATCGTAATAATTACAAACAACAATAAATTGTAGTAAACCGATTGTCGTGATACAAATTTATTAACAATATTACAAGGTATTGAAAATATATCACTATAATGTCGATCACTATTCTGTAAAAAATTTTAAAATGATTAAGATATGTTTACAAAATATTAAAAAATTCAAAAGTTGTAATACCTGTATTTAAATTAAAAGTGCAATCTAAATATGCTTTTGGTTAAAAGTTGTTCACTTTACGTTGTTGTTTAATTTATAATGAATTTTTGAAACTCTATCAGTTACAATTATTCCTTCCCTACATCTACTACCATTTTCATCTAGAAATAAATTTAAATAAATTTCACACAAAGCAACAATAATTTTTTATATGTAATGAATAGTTAAGGGGGTATGAGCGAAAAGTAATTTTAAACTTTAAGACCTAAATCTATTTTGTAATTGTTAATAAAGATTATTTGAATCCAGAGACAAATTTTCAGTATAGGTTGCCTTGCATTTCGAAAAGATATTTAATTCTAAAGTTCGCCCGTTTAGCCCGTTTAATATGCAGAAAACGCATTTTTCGCGTTTGAAATAAAAAATTCATGCATTTGTAGGAAACTTTTCTAGATTATTAAAGTATCAAATTAATCTTAGCTTTCCAATTTTATGTGCATACAATACAAAAATAGGGTTGCCTGGCGTTTTAGAGAAATATTTATAGAATAACGCAAAAAAGTACTGAAAACAGAGAATCACCTTAGAGGTTAGAGTCAAATCAAGGTCTATATTGATCTTTTCAGAAAGAAATAAGATAAATATGCGTTTGATATAAATATGAATATTCAAAGTTTTTTAAATATTTAATTTGTTAACATGATACATTGTCATAAACTTCTCTATTGAATAACGTTTTTTCATAAGTTACTGTTTTGACTAGTATGCCGCTCGGACCTCCTTAATACAAATCAAAAGAAATACTTATCTAAGTACAACTAATAATACTCGACACTGTATCCAGTTGCATAAATACTTAAGTAATTTAATAACTTCTGATTCTTTTAAAAGGAAATTTTGTACACCCACACTACACAGAGAATTTCTAAATTGATAGATGATTCCTTATACTCTTATTTAAAACATTATCACTATAAAAATTAAGGGTTTAAATAAACTTAATTATTACAACTTGAGAGTTTAAATATACAATTAATAGTCGTATGTCATTAGTGCCATGTAGCAGACGGCAACGATGATGTAATTCAATATGATGACAGCGAATAAGGCCTATTCACGCTTAAAAGAACAGGAACAGATATAAGATTTAACATGAGTTAGTATATCTATAGATATGAAGAACAGGAACGGATATAGAAAACAGAGTGTTATTCCTTTGCTAAAAATGTCCAATTAAAACCGATTTAAAGTATAATAGGTTTTAATAGGAAATTTTAATCGGGTGATACCCTATCAAAACCAGTATAATCAATTAAAACGTATTTGAATAGATTATAAAAAAATAAATATGCTCTAATCAGATTTAATAAGATGTATTCGTAAATAAGATAATTTGTATAATTATTTTGTATAAGAATATAACAGATTATATCCGATTAGAGTATATTAATTTTTATAATCCATTTAAATACGTTTCAATTGATTGTATTGGTTTTAATCTGGTAATACCCGATTAAGATTTTCTATTAAAACCTATTATACTTTAAATTGGTTTAAATAGGTTTTAATCGGACATTTTTAGCCGGAACCTCATATATATAGATATATTAATCCATACTAAATCTTATACCCTTTCCTCATATATACAGATATACTAACTCATATTAAATCTTATATCTATGTTATGTTCCTTTTAGTGTGTAATGGGTCTAAAAACAGTAAAACCTCGCGTGAACATAATCACGGATAAGTTTTCTAGTACAACAAAGAGCTTTAACATTTGATAAATATCATCCACAGAATATAAAAACTATATAGCTGATTCACAGAGATGCATATATCAAATGATTATAATACAACGTATGATGGAATACGTTTTATTCAATTTAATTAATTTCAATTCATTAATTCTGATGGAAATTCTATATTGATATTACTATACTATTACATTCGCTTTAATCAATCATAAATATTTTATAAAGTTTATTAATATGGTAAAAATAAATTGAATTAACAGCGAATATTCGATCAATTATACATACGACTATTTTGTTATTTTTTAAATAAATATATGATTCATTATTTATAAGTCCTATAATATTATGATGTTATACTAACTATATATGTAAATTGCAAGCGAAGCAAGCGTTCATAGCTAGTAATTATTTTCAAATTAATTAAAAAAAATTATTTATAATAAATTTACAATTTTCTTTTTTCAGAATATTATTATGAATAATGTGTTAAGGGAGCTCCAAATGCTGCGCAATATATTACAGCAGCAGGATGAACTTAACAGAAGATTTGAGCTAAATGAAGGTAAAATAAGAAATAAACTTAATAATTTTGAAATTACTAAAAAATAGTTTATTGAAAGTTATGAAGTTACGTTTAAATACAGTAATAAATTAAAGTTAAATGTTAATTCAATACTATTCTTTTATATTCTTTAAAGTTTTCTAATCATAATATTGTTATTGCACTTGAAAATAATTAAAAATTAAAATAACTTATAATTATTGTACGAATGTGATATTATATTTATAAAAATTAAATATCAAATTATAACGCGATAAAAAACAAATTTTATATTATCGTTCTAGATAATAACAGAGGAGATCGAGGTAGAGGAGGACGCGGCAGGGTTGGACGTGGTAGAGGATATCAGTGGGGAAGAGGAAGAGGAAGAGGAAATGGAAGAGGAAGAGAAAATGGAAGATGAAGAGGAAATGGAAGAGGAAGAGAAAATGGAAGAGGAAGAGAAAATGGAAGAGGAAGAGGAAATGGAAGAGGAAGAGGAAATGGAAGAGGAAGAGGAAATGGGAGAGGAAGATGAAATGGAAGAGAAAGAGGAAATGGAAGAGGAAGAGGAAATGGAAGAGGAAGAGAAAATGGAAGAGGAAATGGAAGTTTATAAAAATTAATGTACCTTAATTGGATTTAATAGGATGTATTTTTGAATAAGAAAATTATTTTGTATCACAATACATCTTATTAAATCTGATTATAGTATATTAATTTCTATAAACCATTTAAATACGTTTTAATTGATTATATTAGGTGTTACCTGGTAATACTCGATTAAGATTTCCTATTAAAACCTATTATACTTTATATTGGTCTAATAGGTTTTAATAAACTATGCTAAAATAAAAGTCTAATATAAACACATATTCCTTTGGTTTTCCTACGTGTAACCCCATTAAAAGAGAAAATAAAAAAAAGAACATTTTTTATCTTTGATAAATGCTTTTCAACATCATTTACAGTTTACTACGTGAATCTAAAAAAACAATTTTTACCAACTTTAGATCTAAATAAAAACCTGCTAAAACTGCGTAAGATTAAAACAGCAATAAACTTTTATCCCCTCAGCCAAACCCTTTATCCTCACAGAGTGCAAATTTTTCATTATACTCTTCCGAAACTATCCAACCAATTTTGATGAAAATTTATATACGTGCTTTGGGTCAGTTCAAGGGTACATATTAAGGTGATCCAAAGTTTCCCATATTTCAATTTTGCTTCTTTTAACACCAACCCATCAATATGTTGTAATTAGCTTAAAAATTAAATATATCGTTCGCTGGTCATCTGAAGTTAACATTAAGAGGGCATAAATTGAAATTTATAGAAACATTTATATGGTAAATTGGGAGACTGCAAAATATTGAAGAAACTGCTTCACGAATTTGGGATTTCCAATTTACCACCCAATTTTTTTTTTTATAAATTTGAATTGTGTATAACTTTTGACCAGAATGTCCTTAAAAGTACTCCGACCACGCAAATTAAAGATCTTAATATAAGGTTTAATGTGAAATTTCAAAAATTACCTATAACGTAAATTACATGTTGTAAATTACATCAAACTAAAACAGAAGCCATTTAAAATGTTGATAAAACTATAACTAACTTTGACTGGAATAATGTCTATTTCTGCAGGTTCTATTCCATTCAAAGGTTCAAAATAATTTTCGTTTTTGATAAATGATCAAATACTGACCTGATGAAAAATCTTCAAATATAGCTGCTTTTAGGTTAAAATTTGACATGTATGCACGGTGAGGCTGAACCACATTTAAATGACACTGATCGCTACACTGAAAAAAGTTTTACATTACATAGGCAATATAGAGCCAGAAACAAGTGGAAAAAGAAAATCCCCTTAGCTCTTTTTTTTAATCGCTAAAAAACCATTTTTCGTCCGAAATTGGAATAAAAGATAAATAAAGTAATACAAATAAAGTATTCTTTACGTACTTGACTAATGTTAAAATTATTTTCGAAAATCTTTGAATTGCGTTCATCTTTGTGGTAAGCTTTGTATTCCAGTACGGCATGCTCGAAAATATATTTTTAGCAATTCATTAAACAAATATATACGTTTTTATAATATTAAATATCTATGTACTGGTGGAATATTGACCAGGTGGACCGGCAAGTTCCGTAACTATTACCTAGTTCAACCTAGGCAATAGCTCGCTACGAACTCGTTATTTCATTATAGAACCAGTCGACGAAGACCGAAAAAGATGGACTAAACTGACATATAAGGAATTCCTAAATTAAAAAATTATTATAAAATAAAGCTACACTTTTCATTATTTTTCATCAATTGCTGTTTTCTCATTATTGAAGTTTACAATCTTTCAAATGTTGTTGGCGCATACCAAAATAATTAATTTTGAAACTTAGGATGAATCTTAGGATGAAACTTCGGATACGTTCTTTGAAGCATTCTCAACATTAGTTAGCTGAAATATTTTGTAAATATCCATGACAAAGCTCATGTTAAATGATTCTATTAACAAATTGCACTGTTTTTAGCAACTATTAAACAACCAATAATTATTATTTTAAAAAACCATAGTTGAGTAAAAATTGGTAGTTTCAGCTAACTTATTTTTATTTTTATTTTTATTTTGAGTTAGTGTCAAAAAGACTATCAAATTTCTTGATTCATAAATGTTATTGTGGTGAGCGCCAACAACTTTTACCGTACAATCTAATTTTACTTAAAATTAATCTATTATTCTCAATAACATCAATATTGTTTGATAAAATTGGTAAAAATGTGTGTATCAATTGATAATATCATTATAAATATGCCATGTAAATATTATTTTGTTAGCCTTAAAGCTACGGAAGTTTTATGTTTCACCGGAGAGCCCCCTTAAGGAGGTTGTATGCGTAGATATATGTCATAAAAACAAACATTCAGGGGGACTTACCAATATAAAAATTAAATAACATCGAATAACCTGCATAGTTACAGCCTATAGTTTACAAATCTATACACGTGTTTTTTGTAAGTTTGAGCTTGTACAAGTATAAACTATAGGCTAAAACTTTGCAGGTTATTCGATGTTATTTAATTATTATATGGGTAACTCCAATGAAATCTTTCAAGGAACAAAATGAGACCTTCAAAATTACAATTGAATAACAATTAAAAAAGTTTCCACTGTTTTGTCAACTTTTTCTTTTTTAAAGTTTAAATTTGACAATATCTAATTTTACAATACGGAATTTCGATAAAAAAAATTTTTTTAGTTTGACAAAAACCCCTTATTTTATAAGTACTTTAGTATGTTAAGGTTTAGTTTGTTTAGTATGTTAGTCGTATATTATGCAAAAATAACAAGCGTATCATGAAAGTATTTCATGGGTTGCTTTCAAGAGTTCGAAATAATACATGGGAAACCATATTATATCGCTTGCTATTTAGATTAAATGCAAGCAACTTATTGAATAATTCAATAGTGCGCTTGGTTTTTTTTTAAGTACATTGGTATCTTTGTACGCTTAAATAGATGTGCTAAATAAATAATCAAATATTGGATTCAACCACCTTCGTGGTCAAATTCTCTTTCGCCCTGGGCTATACGAGTATCTTGGTACTTCATGTAGGGGCAAGTGCCCAAAAAAGTAAGAATTTTCCTTCCATATGGGTATAATGTTAAATTTTTATCTTAATTATTCTTGGGATACATACATATATATATATATATATATATATATATATATATATATATATATATATATATATATATATATATATATATATATATATATATATATATATATATATATATATACAGTATATATTTGAAGCTGAGTAATAGAGTTGGTTATGTGCAGGTACTTATTACATCATTTTGAATTATTTATTTATATACATATAAATTTTTTGTAAATAATTTACATGGAATATGATATTTTTTATGAAGCTTAGTAGAAAGATTGGTTGTGCATAGGTATTTATTTTATTATTTATATTTCTTGCATTATATATCTATATGCATGTATAAATTTTGTCATACATATATTTATATGATATGATATATGCAGTATATATTTTATGAAATTAAGTGAAAGAAGTGGTTATAAGTAGGTATAGTGTTGAATAC